>JAHXMU010000128.1:352511-376486 GCA_019455685.1 Philornis downsi
GGGGAAGCGGAAATGCGCACATATGTGAGTTGTCTATATTTGCAATAAGGTAGTTTGTATTTGGTGGTTGGTAAACACCATTATTGACGGACCGAGTAAATACACAACAATTCAAAAACACACACAAATCTCAGCAATCAAACAATTCCCGGTTCAGAAGTTGCCAGATGAAAGTAAACCGTCCGTGTTTGGTTTTGACTGTGGCGCGATTCATATGTACAAACAGGGGAAAATATGTGTAAAACTCTGACCGCACGGCTGAACCACGAATGCAATTGCTTCCTCCTCAATAAATAAAATGAAAATCAAAGCTAAAGGATGTTCAGCACGACGGACCGAGGTCTAGTTAAAATTAAAATCAGCACAGTGAGAATTCAAGTGAGAGTGAATGTCGGAAATTCTATGAGTCGAAGCGCAATTGTAGTTTACTTAAAGCGTACATAAGGTGGCCTAATCAAATTTTGTAGTGCTACTAAAGTTTCGTTTTTCTTGGACTCTTGACAAGTAATTTATAGGAATTTCTTTTCAGCGAAACGGCAAAGTTTTTGGCACAACATTTTGATGGTGTTAGCATGTTAGTTTTTTGCGCTTTCATAGAAGTTACCAGGTTTATTTTGTTTCCATGGCTAATTAAGTAAAGTAAATTATAATTATTAACTGTTTATGCATAAGTTCATGTTTAAAGTTAAGAAACCAAAGATTTTACTTTCTCTTTAAAGAGGGTATTAAAAGGACGGTGAAAATTGTTGCATAAAGTTAGTCGAAACATTTACAGATACATTTCAACGGAAATTTAAATGCCAGACAATTTTGTGGAAACATTTCAAAATGTTTAGTTAATACCGTAAAACAATAAAAAAAACTTCTTTCACTCAACAGCCAAATGTTTACCTGATTTACACTCAGCCCCAATGATAGGGGCTTTTATTACCTGTTGTGAAAAGAAATATATAACGGTGAAGGAGATGTGAAAGGTGCTTCAAATTTCAGTTCGAAATTTACTTGGGCCTGATTGATTGACTATGTATTCGAAATGGTAACCGAAATAAATCTTAAATGAACCTGATGGAAATTTGCCAGTAGAAATACTCTGCACAGTTGCTTTGGAAGTGACATATAAGATTAAGCTAAAATTTTAGAAGTGTACCGGTTTGTCCATTTTTTTTTTTGTCTCAAAACTAAAGTTAAATAAAACACAGACAAAGCTATGATTTCGTTGAAACTTTTATTATTATTTGCACTACCAATGCTTGGACCTTGCCATTATATACGAAATTCAATGTCATTAAAATGACCGCTTCTGGATTGGTTGCAGCAGTGAATCCTTTTGAGGTAGTTTTCAACCACTTTTTCGCACATTTCGGGCAACAACAATTGTCTAATTTTACGTGGGTGTCGTTTTGACAGCCTTACTCACGATGTGCCATCACACATGGGACTGTTTATGAACGTGTTTGCGACAGCCAGTGCCCCTCTGGGGCACTCAAGCTAATCCCGGAAGGATTAGTCCCCTCTGGAAGGATCCCGGAAGGATTAGTGCCCCTCTGGGGAACTCAAACTAATCCCGTAAAGATTAGTCGAAGCACCTTTGAGATAAGAAGGATATCCCCTTAGAAAATTTCGCCAGGGCTTGTTTCCTCTCTTAGCCAAAGTACCTTGGAAGTCACTGGTATGAAATGAACTTCCTGCCGGTTAGAAGTCAGACCTATCTAGACACCAAAAATCGACGTAGAACAGTGTTTTCTAAGCTCCCCCATTACCTTCAGAAGACCCTGAAGCAATGCAAAATCACTGAAAACACAAGTTCGGGCAGCCACAGCCAGCACGATGCTCCAACAAGAGGTCCAACGAAACGATCAGGCAAGAATAAAATGTTCCTGGGGCCCCGGGTCTCCCGTGATACCAGAATAGAAGAAACCTCTGGTCAGGGTTCCGCAGACAAAGGCTGTTGCAGTTTTGCTATATCATACCTCGCATGGAACTGGTCGTTCACCGTATACGCCATAAATTTTGAACGTCCAGGGAGAAAATATCGACACAACAATAAATGTCATGCTCTTCTAGTCTGTTTACCATATCTCTCTTCAAAAGACCTCCATGGTAGTACGAATATGCAACAGAAAAGAAAACTCTTCCGATATCTCTCGACGGCTTCTTTATGGTCGTTTCTGTTGCCAGGGGGACACATTTCGGACAAATCAAATGTGTAGGTTTTACATGAGTCTCGCCTGGAAGGACTTACCCATGGTGTGCCATCACACAGGTGCTGTTTTCTATTATTCTTTTCTTGGTTATATTTCTTTTCTTCTTGCGACAGCAAGCGCCCCTTTGGGGTACCCAAACTAATCCCGAAAGGATTAGTCGAACTACCAGAGATTAGAAGTAGATCCCTTGGAAAAACTTCTTCGGGGCCCGCTCCCTCTCTCGGCCAAAGTACCGTTGTAGTCACTTGGTATGAAGTGAGCTTCAGGTTAGGAGTTGAGGTAATCTAAGAAGACCTCGGATAGACATGAACAGTGTTTTCCAAGCTCCTGCCTTCTTTCAGCAACGCAACCTGAAGCAACGCAAAAGCACTGAAAACACTTGTTCGGGCAACCACAGCCAGCACGATGCTCCGACAAGGGGTCCAACACCATTGACCACGAAGCAACAATGTTCCTTGAACTCCTGGTCATCCGTGTTACCAGAAGAGAACAATCCTTTTGTCTGGGTTTCCCAGACAAACTACTCCAGTTTTGCTTTATCATACCTCCATAGTCCACGGCATAGATTTTCAATGTTCGAGGAGAGAATATCAACACAGCAAAGCACACCATGATCCAATCATAGTTTATTAACCAGATCTGGCCGTACAACTATTAAACACGGAAAAGATAAATCTTCTGATACCTCCCGACGGCTTCTCTATGTCCGCACCTGTTGCCAGGCTGTGTCTTATATAACTATGACTCTCCCCTTTAGTTGATTTTCGAAAAACGAGTTCCAAGATCAGTTTGATGTCATATTATAGGTGAATCCCAAGACATAATCCACCTGTTCCTAGGGCGCCTGGCACAAGGTCACACTACTTTGTTTTTGTACGCAGGCATCATACCCTTTGCCTGCTTAATTACAGGATCAGGTAGTGAGGCTTGCGTTTTAGGGGTAAGCGGTACAAAGCATCCTAGGAAACACCCGCTTACCCACATCACATTTCGGGCAGTATCTCTGTGATAATTTAGCAAATGTAAGTTTTAAAATTCCCCAACGTTTGGGGATTATTTGCATATATATGGTCTTTGACGTAGCCTCACAATAAAAAAAATTTAACGGCGTCAATTTGCATGATCTTGATGGCCAATACGTGAATATATGCTTTCTGGAAACTTTTCCTGCAATAAAAACAAATTCGTTTGTGTTGTGTGGCATGTAGCACCAACTTGTTAAAATCCCATATCGTCCAGTTCATAACTCTCTCTGAATTGAAATTCGGATTATCCGCTACACTTTCGCTAACAGAAGCGATATTTTCGGCAGTGCGTAAATTGATGATGCGATGGTGCCCAAGCCTGACCACATCTGCAGCGATTTCAGTCTCTTCAAATTTCTTTATAATCTTGCCAATTCTTTGGAATTCCATAATCATCCCATAATGCACGAAAAGTGCTCACGTTTGAATCACTACTTTTGTAGTAAGTTTTAACTATTTTCACGCTAACTTCGTTCTTCGATTGTTAAACGATCCAAATTCGTAAATGGCAAACCTTTCACTGAATAAATAATACTTCAGATGGCAGCTATTTAACAGCTGACAGCCTTGCCAGACTGGAGGTCATGAAACTACATAATGATTCGTTACATTCGTTACATGTTCACTGGTTCACTGCTAATGATAACCGACTTTTTTTGTCCTGCAATTGAAGATTAGAAGAAGATTCGTCTAGAAGAATTATAAGACGATATGACCGTGCCACGAGCCGCACATTACGACCAATTTCGGCTTTATTGCATGATAAGTTTCCAGAAATCGTAATTTTTACATTTTGGCGACGTCAATTGGCCACTTAGGCTTTTTTGTAGGGCTACGTAAAAGCATTTTAAAACGAAATGTGCGGAATAGTGATCGAAAACCACCTCAAAATGATCCATCGCTGCAACCAATCCAGAGGAAAGTTTCATCAAAATCATAACTTCATGTGTAATTTATCTAACTTCACTTTTGAAACCGAAAAGTCTATAAGGCGTTTCTTTTACTTCTTCGGCCGAATTTATAGAAATAATAAATTGGAATCAATAAAACACAAATTGCTGTCAGAAAAGTGCAATTGCTGGAAATATATAATTTGAGTTGTAAGCTTTTTACTATAATGACAGTTCTTTTAAACAAATGTTACAAACGGTTTGCTGAAATGGAAATACTGTAATTTGGAAGGCATCTCTCATAGCAGAGGTTTTAGGTTTTAACCAAAAATTTGATTTTTAGATGAACTTGTGGTAAATTATAAACAATTTACCAGAAAATTTTTCACAAATATTGCTTAGCATTATTTTGGCATCTGTGAAATTTCTTAAAAAAAATTTCCATATAATTGGAAAGTGTTGAAATCCAAGGAATCTTTTTCCAAACAAAAATTTTTTATGGGTGGATTATTGTGAATAAGGGTCTAAATATTTCAAATCACGTATTTAACGTGCAAATCACAATACATCATCCTCATCAACGGCATATAATACGGTACAAAATTTCTAAATTTTGTGAAATTAGAATACCAAACTTCTTACTTATACGAGTATGTATCCAGTTGCATATGATAGAATAGTTTTAGATTCCATAAAACACTAAAAACTTTTGCATACTTTTAGGCAACTTGAAATCTCAAATCCTTTTACAGGGATTTTGATATAAAGTAAACTTTTACTTTTCTCCAAAATGACTCTACTAACTATTTTAGAGCGCTCTTATTGTACAAACTTACACATTAATATCTCAACTTGCCTTTCACATGATTTCTAAAGGACATTTTTTTGATGTGGTTTGCTATTCATAAGAGTGAAGCAGAGAAAAACGTCTCACAGAAGTGAAATATTTGTATGTTAATTTCTTAGGAAATAAACTGTACCATCAATGCCCACGCCATAAGCCAACAGACAAGAATAGTTTGCCTTTGTCCTAGAACTTGCCATTACAAGGGCTGGCTGTGGTTGTCGCTGAATGTTTTCTGTTATTAAAGAAATCATAAATTTCAGCCCTCTCTCTACAACTAAGAGTTGTTCTATAACACAAACATACACAAAACATACGAGTGTAATAAATGTTATTTGAGAGATTTTTGGTGTGTTATTTAGGTTTTATTAGTGTTTCATTTGTCGATGACATTTTTGGTCTGAGTGTTTTTTTATATGGCAATTTTGTGGCATATTATTAACATTCTTAAAGTTATTTGTATAATTTTATACAGTTTTGGGGTGTTTGTTTTTGCGTTTATTCACAAACAAATAGTTTTATGGGTTCCAACGCACATACGATAGAAATTTTCATATTTATTATTATAGGATTTTCACACAATTTTGTTTTTTGTTCGTTTGCAAGAAATTCTATATATTTTATCACAATTTACATATAAATGACAATTTTATTGTTTTTGAAATTATTTGTTAGAAAAAAGAAGATAATAGACTGCTAAGGATGAATAAAACATGTGTCAATTATTGGAATAATGATTGAGACAAAGAGAAACTATTGCGGATTATTTTCATTAAACTGATAGTTTATTTTTATTGTACGAAGATTAGGTACACTGCCCGAAAATTCACTTTATTTTGAATTTCAATACAACGCCTTAAGATAGGCCACATATTTTTGCATTAATTTGACATTAACTTAAGAGTTAATAAAATTTCATAGGATTTGTAGAGATTTTATTTTAATTTTATATTTATAACAAAGGATAAAAAAACATCAGCATATTTGGGTTTTCATGTCCTGATACTTTTTTCTACATAAAGCCAGAGTCCTTGGTTATCAACGTACATAATTCAAAAGGAAATGTGTTGTTATACAATATAAACCATATTTGCTAAACAACAACTGCAATTGCTCCTGTACGTATTATACTTGTGCATACTTGGTAATAGCATAAAACAGCATTGATTATGTAGCAATAGTTCAGACTTCAAATGAAAATAATTTGCCATTGAAAATTCAGTGATTTTTTTTCGGAAATATGTTCTTTTCAAAGAAAACCCGCAATAGTCTCTAACTGTCTAATTCTAATCGTCATATTTTTCTCAACCAACTAGATCTAGTATGGTTAAAAGTAATGTAAATAGAACTACTGAATTCCAAATGCGATTGATTTAATGAATTAAATGTTCTTGGGATATTCTACAACTTTGAAGAGCAAACTGGTAGAAATGCTTTTCTAATGGACGCTCTGAACTGTCGCTTAGCAGCAAATTTCCTTCGATAAATCTTAAATGGGAAAGTCATTGCATGCGAGTCCATCTACGTAGTAACATTCACCAGGCATTCTGTATTTCGAAGTGTGTTTTTCACTTGAAAAAAAAACCGAGTTTTATTGATGTCCTCGCATTATGCATGAGAAGAGGATGTTGTCATGGCCTCTTCGATTACAACCAACTGTTGCATCGCCCATGACCCTGTAGACCGCAACCTATGATAATGGGTGTATAGGCTGCCCATCAGACGTGGTACTAGAGGTGTCACACGTGGTACCAGATACGTCTGGTAGCATCTTTAACAAAAGCCATATGTTACCCGCATATGCTGATGTATATGTATATATCATTGGCAGAAAATTGCGAGATGTTACTGCAGCCTTCTCAAGCATCGAGAAGGAAGCAGCGAAATGGGTCTGGTGATAAACGAGGACAAAACAAAGTTATTGGTTTCAACGAATGAAGAGTCTACTCGTTTGGAATGCTGTGTGAACGTTGACAACTATAATTTTGTGGAGGTGCAAGAATTCATCTACCTCGGTTCCGCTGCAACAAAACGAATGATAGCATAGTGATAAGGAGGACAGTACTGTCTACTAAAAGATGTGGGCTTACGGGCTTAGAAAGCGATTCAATGATAAAGCCGTCTCTCGACAAACAAAATTCCGACTGTATCAGACGTTGTTTCCACCTGTTTTGTTATATGGCGCGGAATCCTGGGTTATGACGGAAGTGCATGAATCAGTACTGGCAGTTTTCGAGAGCAAAATAATTTAGAAAATATATGGACCCATCATCGTTAACGGTGAGTATCGGCGTTGCATGAACAATAAGCTGTATGAGCTATATGCCGACATCGACGTGATTAAACGCATTAATATACAGCGATTGCGTCATGTTGTACGGATGGACAAATGCTCCGGCATCGAAAATTTTCGACAACGAACACGATGAAGGGAGCAGAAGAGGGCAAACAAAACTCCGTTGGAAGAGCCAGGCTTTTGAAATACTATCGAAACTTGGTGTGACGAATTGGAGGAGAAGCGCAGAAGATCGAAGTGCTTGGAATTATTTTCTACGGGTGGCGTATAATAGATAAGGATGTCTATTCCAGTTGCTACCTAAGAAGGAGAAAAGGGCTTGCCATCTGATGTGTCTGTCATGTCTGTTTAACTTTGGGACTGTCTTTGTTCTCCTGGATAATTTGAATTATTTGGAGAAACGTTCGAATTTGTATATTTTGATTGTCGTAATAATCTATGCCGTCCGCTTGTCTTGTCACGATAGAATAGAAATCACTTGAATGGAAAGTAGATGTTGTGCATAATAATTTCTCATAAACATATGCAAGTTAAGTTCGAGTTTGGACAATATCGGTATAGTAAGAGAAATTGTGTCGGTTCGACATCCAAGACAGCAACCTTGATATAAATATTAAAAATGCAAATTTTTTTTTTATTTTTTTCTCATATATGTGCACTTGAAATAAAATTTCTTAAAAATATGAGGAAAAGATCAGTTTAAAATTTAATTCCTCCCAAGAAAGTAGGCAACAGTTTTGGCATTGATTAAGGGTACTTTTGAAACTGCAAATAAGGAACAAATAAAATGAGTTTATAGCCTAATTTAAGGGTTGTGAACTCCTTATAATTGCTGCAAATTTAAAGTGACATATCAACCTCTGAAGAAAATAATATTTGCCTAAACACTTAACGTTAGTGGCTGCTGATAAGGATGGTGTAGCCACATTGAACGTGCTAACAAATATTACATTAGCAAACTTAGAAAACTCGTATTTTCAAAAATTAAAATTAACAGAACTTAAGAAACTTTTTAACATAATTATGTAGATAAATACTCGTATAGCTAACAAATTATATCGTTATGATTGATGGCAACATCATTAGCAAAATATTAGTTTAACTAATTATAAAACCTTTCAACATTATGAAAAGTCGGACAATTTCCATAAGCCATTTAGAACAGTTTGGTGAACTTTGCTGGTACGAACAAATTGTTGACAGCATTAGGAGTCATTTCTTCAAACATTTTGGATGTCATTCAAATCTATTACAAAAGTAAATCAAGATTACCTTTAAGTTGGAGAATTAAGCCTACCTCATCAAAGTGCTAAATTCAATTGTCATTAATATTCTAAACGAATTAAATTTTAATTGAAATTCACTGTTAAAGGCTGATCTACTTTCATCAGAAATATTCAGCTTTTCGCTACACAAAAGTTTAAAGCTTTCATTCCCTTCGAGAGTATAGGAATTCGTCATTGATTTCGCAATATGATGATGTTTGGTTATTTTTATAATTTTTGATTTCAACTGAACATCGAAGGATTTGTGTTACAACAGCTGTGGCTCGGTCGTTGCATTAGTGAATTTCACATAGACAGAAACACATACCCTTACATACAGACAAATAAAGACTATAGTGTATTGCTGCTCGGCTACAGCAGGATGCATATCCTGTATGTTATAAAGTGTGTACATGTGCTGTCTGTCTGTGTGTCTGCCTGTACAGACGGATATCCTGTTGTTGATGTTACTGTTGTTCGCATTGTTACTCATTGTCGTTGGATGTGCATACTCTTCGTCTTACCACTCAATGATGTATAGCTTTCAGGAAGCACATGTGTGAATGAATTCTGTATAAGATTTTCCAAAAAGAAACAAAAGTATCTTACAACAAAATAACTACAACTCAGATGTTATTTTTTTTTTTTATAAATTCTTTGTATGTTGAAACTTTCTGATGGTAAAGCAAAATTTGGATGATGATAGTGATGGTAGTAATGAATACATATGAAATAATTTATACATTTTGTGAAATATTATTGCAATACAAAAGAATTGTGCATTGAATTACAAAACAAAGAAATAGCTTTACTGGAGATGTTATGAATATCAAGAAGTGATTAAATTGCTGCTTACTGTTTCCATTCCAAGAGAATTCAGAACATACGGATTAGCAACTGTATGCAAATTATACATGACTTTAATGTACAAGTGTAGTTTATAACAAAAGAATTTCTCTCTGTGTTATAAATTTGCAATAACTCAATTTGTCAATAAGATTAAAAGAGTGCTCACTAAAAATCCTGTTTGTATGTTTTGTATAAATACCAGTGAAGTTGTAGGTAAACTTTAGACTTTTAGAGAGAAAATAAAAAATACTTTTTTTTCATTGAATGTGTGAAAGGTATTAAAGTTTATTTACCTATTAATAAAACATATTCTTATTGAGCTTCATGGCCAACACATAAAAATGTCTGGTATTAAGTCGGCTTGTAGGAATTTTGCTGCAAAACTTAATGAAATCTAAACTAAACGACAATGAAATCATAGATTTTCATTTGCAATGAATGCTCAAAATCTTCGCCGATAACTATATATATCTAGCATATACCAGGGCAGAATCGAAAGAAGACCAATAAATATTTTACTAGCTTGATTTGTCGGTATCTTTATTGTCGGCTTTGTCCATTGACCGATTGCTGTCGGAAGGTAAGGCATCTGACTCACCCTGTGAAACTATCGCCAAAGTTGAAAGCCAACAACTTTTGCGTTTTCGCAATAATAAATACCGTTTAATACAATGCGGTCATTTGTGGTTTTGAAAATAAAACCATATGATGACCTCAAAGTCGAATAACATGATTGGGAATCTGCACCCTGGACATCAGCCATAACATATTGGGCAGCCGGGTTAAATTTCGCTCTATACAAACATTTGTATTGTACCAGTATTCAGATCAGAGGAAACTTATATCCAGCTGAGTGCCAGCTTTTGTTAACTGCTGATGACACGTGAAATTTTCTGAATATTTCGAAGTAGTTTTTGATGTTGTCCTAATCTGCTTAATGAAATTGCTGCATGGTTCCTTATCTGTAGATGAAACTTCTACATCGTATCATAACCCACCCACCACCAAGATGTAAGAAACAGTTGAAGTAAGAAACAGTGTTTCGACAAAAGGGGAGAAGGTCAAGGTGGATGCCAGCTACCAAAATGATTTTGAACAGACAGATCTAGCGCAGGAAACTATTATTCAGATGTGATGAATCGATTCGACGCTGATTTGAAATCGACTTTGAAATGAATTTAAAACGCCTGCCCAAAAAATTCATTAAGACAACACAACGAAAAATTGTTCCACGTGCTTGGGTCTCAACTAAATAAAGGGTGTCCCAACAAGAACGCAAGATTTAAATTTTAAATAAAACACAGATATTTAAAACAAATCGTGAAACTTCATTATATCGTATAGTAGACAGAATTAGGTTATGTATGGCATAACACATCGGGCAGATGGCCGTCGCGGGTTTGCTGGCACACATGCGCTCTTTTAATGAAATTTTCAATGACGTTTTGCATAAATGCTGCGGTATTTTATTAATGCAGCGTTCAATTTCCTCTTTTAAGACTTGAGTAGTTGTCGACTTATTCGCGTGAACCATCGACTTAAAAAAATCCCAAAGAAAAAAAGTCTAATGGCGTTAAATCGCACGATCTAGGCGGCCAATTCTGGTCTCCAAAACGCGAAATAACACGACCAGGAAATGACTGTGGCAGCAATTGGATGCTTTTTCTGGCTGTATGACATGTGGTGCCGTCTTGTTGAAATCACATG
This sequence comes from Philornis downsi, assembly GCA_019455685.1. Taxonomy (NCBI): domain Eukaryota; kingdom Metazoa; phylum Arthropoda; class Insecta; order Diptera; family Muscidae; genus Philornis; species Philornis downsi. Next base: position 363,592 of record JAHXMU010000128.1, read on the forward strand.
CCCTCCACGTTCATTTCTTCAATTCTAGGCACAAAAAAACTGGTTATCATTTCACGATACCGGACACCATTGACTATTTGCGCTTCACATGCCTCATTTTCATAAAAAAGGTTCAATAATTCTACCAGCTTAAAATCCACACCACACAGTGCATTTGCTTCTCGTGAATTACTCGAGGATTTTCCTCACCCCAAATGCGACAATTCTGCCTATTGACGAAGCCATCAAGATCGAAATGGGCCTCGTCACTAAAGATGAATTTATCGGCAAAATCAGCATTTTCGTGTTGTCTCTCCAATACCCAATTAACAAACTCCCTTCGCTGTCCATGGTCAGCTGGCTTCAGTTCTTGAGTCAACTGAGCTTTGTATAGTGGATTTAGAGACACCAATTTGCTGAGCTCGGTGTCGAATTGAGGTGGATGGAGTTTGAGCGACATCATCACGTACAGCTGCGACATTTTCGGTCGATCGACCTGGTCGAAGGCGCGTTGTTGTCTTTACATCACTAACAGACCCAGTTTTGGCAAATTTATCCATTAATCTCTGTACAGCTGACTCGTTGGGAATATTATTATGGCCCCAAATTGATCGCAATTTGCGAACTGTAGCCGCAAAACTTTCACCATTTCGGTAAAACAATTTCACAATGAGAATGCGTTGTTCATTCATGTAGCTCTCCATTTTTACTAACCTCGTATCTTTTACTAGCAAACAATAACAATTGTTCAAATGTCAAACAATTACACTTCGAATGGCGCCAAATTTAAATCTTGCGTTCTTATTGGGATACCCTTTACATTCTCGGAATTTGACATCTTGTGAGTAATACTATTTGTCCAAAATTGAAGAAAGTAATTTGAGGGAAATAAACTAATTATATTGCACTAATATCAGGTTATTAAAAAATACATTGAATTGTATCTGAAAACATGATATTTCTTTGTCTATGTTGACTGCTTTCCAGCCATTCATCGTACAACATTTGCATACGTTAAACGTTGTACTTTACACTACGTAACAATTCTCATTAGTCAAAACATCCATAAAAGTCCTTGAAAGTTTTCTTAGTCTAATTACCTACTTTCAGCTTATTGTTCCTAAGTTTTCTCTATCGCAAACTATTGCCTACAGGTAGGCTTATCACACAACCGTTAGTGTCATTGCATAACTCCAGGCGAATTTGCACATATTTTCCACTGGTAGTTTTCACATTTTCCGTACATTATGCATAGTTTGTAACATTTTTATTTCTTGTTATTTATTATTATTCTAATAAACACTAAATTTTCAAAAAGCAATAAATATTTTACTCGGGATTTGTGTGAAAGGTTAAATAAATAGGAAAGTACGAGTACCATTAAACAACTTCTGTTTATTCTATAGAAATAAATCACAGAGATATTTTTCTTTTTTGCCTGTTGGCCCGCATTTATGGGCAATTTATGAATAGTTGGTTTAGACTGAGAGATAGTAGGAACCAGTAGTAACTGAATCTAACAGAGAGAATGCATGATTTGCGCATTTTGTTAAAGTTTAAATGAAATTCTGTAAAAATTATAAAGAGAGGTGTTATGTAAATGTGATACACTAACCGGAGCATAAACAACTTTGTTGATTTGATATCTATCTGTTAAATATTCGAAAACAAAATACTTCAATAGTACCAAAAATACAAAAAACAGAACCATACACAGGATTGTGGCATACTTTTAGGATAAATAAATTGATGTCGTTACAGTTTATTAAGTGTTGACGTTATAAGAGAATAATCACAAGATATTGCTTTCCACTACACTTGTTCCAAGCGAAGGTGGCAGAAATAACTGAAAAGATTATTTCACCAAAATTTTAACAGGACAAATTCGGCTTATCGAATGTTATCGACATAAATTCAGCCAATAAGTATAATCATTAGGAAGCACGTGGAAATTGATCAAAATAGAAATTTTGGTAAAAAACTTATCACACATAAAACAGGGACCAACGGCTCACAAAAATGTGTCCCAACAAGAACGCAAGATTCAAATAACTGATGCAGCAATTGCATTGTTTCTCTGGCTGTATGAAATGTGGTGCCATTTTGTTCAAACCGCTTGCCCCCCTATTCATTTCTTCAATTCTAGGCACGAAAAAATTGGTTATCATTTCACGATACCGAACACCATTGAATGTTTGCGCTTGACATGCCTCATTTTCATAAAAAAAAGGTTCAATGATTACTCCAGCCCAAAATCCACAACACACAGTGACGCATTGAGGATGCATTTGCTTCTCGTGAATCACTCGAGGATTTTCCTCACCCCAAATGCGACAATTCTGCCCATTGACGAAGTCATCAAGATGGAAATGGGCCTCGTTACTGAAGATGAATTTATCGGCAAAATCAGCATTTTCGTGTTGTCTCTCCTGGCTTCAGTTCTTAAGTCAATTGAACTTTGTATGCATGAAGATGCAAATCTTTCGTCACAATTCGCTGCATAGTGGATTTGGAGACACCAATTTTTTGTTTAACAAACTCTTAAATTGTTAAAAAAAAGTCTCAATGAAACAATTACAATCAAAATTACATAGTTGTTCCATCTTGTTGGTAACCTTTCAATATGAAAATCGCTTTTCAGCGATTCCCTAACATTGGGTGGAGCGTAAATAATACTGTTTCGTGTTCTTTCTAATAAGTATTATCTGATAAAACGAAGTCGCACTTAGAGGCACTGAAAATGAAGCAGGCTTCGTCTATAAGGTTCACAAATATAACTTAACAGTCGAGCACACAATTTAATGATACGTAAAAGTGTTCTAAGTATTTAAAGTTATTAAAAGACGAGTCAGTAAATTCTCAAAAAATTATCCTTGCGTGCAATTTTGCGCTAGTATTTGAGAAATTCTTAATGTCATCCATCTTGTGCTTTCAACTTAGATGACGATTTACCATGCTGGAGAAAGAGGCAAATGATCTTTACTCAAAATTGAAGGTTCTCTGCCTACATTTAAAGCTCCTATACTTATCACACTTTTTTTGTATTTTATATCTACAGTTTGGAAATAAATTGAAGCTAATAAAAGATATCGTTACCAGCAACTCATTTTATGCAACATTCTGTGAGCTTTTTAGAAAAATACAGGGTGGCGCAATAGAATGTGCATATTTAAAAAATAGATTAAAAAATAAATACAAAAAGTATGGTTAAAATAAATCTAAGGCATTGTAGAGTAATGAATGGAGTTTATTTTTTAAAAATAACATCATCTAAATGGTGACCCTCTCTACGACGGCACTCCTCTAACCGCAAACGAAAATTATTGAAAACTTTCTTCAGTAATACGGGTGTAATGGCTGCCATTTCACCACGGATATTCTCCTTGAGCTGAACGATGTTTCTTGGATTATTACTGTAGACTTTGTGTTTGAGGTATCCCCACAAAAAAAAGTCAAGAGGCGTCAAGTCCGGACTACGTGGGGGCCATGGGAAATCAGTCTGCCAGGGAACATCTTATTCACTACCGCCTTGGAGTCATTTGATCAGTGACAGGTAGCTCCATCTTGTTGGAACCAAGTTCTGGAATTCACTATTCTTGAACTTTCAATTTCTGGAGCCAAAAATCCGTCCAACATTTCAACATAGCGTTCCGTATTAACCGTGACGTTTTGGCCCCGCGCATTTTCGAAGAAAAAAGGACCAATTATTCCTCTGCCAGAGGTTGCTGCCCATACTGTCACTTTAGGACTATGCAATGGTTTCTGGTGTTTGATTTTGGGATTTTCACTGTCCCAGTAACGACAATTTTGACGGTTTACGAACCCATTCATAAGGAAATGAGCCCCGTCAGAGAAAAGGATATTGTCAAAATTGGAAAATCGATTAAGCATTTCATTAGCAAATGCGAGTCTTGCTATGAAGTCAGACTCTTTCAATTCTTGTGTTAATTGCAGCTTATATGGATGCAGTTTAAGATCCAATGTTAAAATTCGTTGCAAACTTTGTCGCGATAATTGTAAGACAGACGATCTCCTGCGAGTCGACATTTGTGGATTTTCTTGTACTGACTCCGTAACTCTTTCAAGATTGTCTTCGGTCCTAGATGTTCTTGGGCGACCATTTGCTTGTGGTTTAAATGTTGAACCGGTCTCTTCAAAACGCTTTACCCATATTTTAATTAAATTAGCACTCGGAGCTTCACTAATTCGCCGTAGTCCATATTCAGCACAATATAGTCGCCTAGTAGCAATATATGAACGAGAGCTCTCGTAAAATGCGCTCATGCAAAATGCGCGATGCTTCTCGTCAAAATGATTCATAGCGACTAAAACTCCATGAGCCTGCCAACCCAACGATGTAGGCGCCCCTCCGCCCGCGCCTTTTCTACCCCGCAAAAAAAGATGATGCAACATTCAAGTTCTATTGCGCCACCCTGTACATGTATTTATAAATTATCATTTCAATGTCCCGTTCACGTTGTAGGTTTTACATACTTTCAGGCTTGTATGACTTTATGTACAGTAATCCATATTGATATCTTTCTTTCCTTTCACCTCTGTGCCAGTTTCATTTCAGGATTGTGTTTTTCGCTTTCATAAATTCTAAGATATACAGTCCACATTAAATCACATGGTCTCAGCTTTTTGTCCAAGTAAATCAGTGGAAAGAAATCTGTTTCTACCCAACTTTGCGGCTTTGAGATCTCTTGTTTCCTTTGGCGTAGCCCAAAAGTATGCTTTAAATTCTTCGTTTATAGCCGGTTATAATACAAGCTTCAGTGTTTCCTTTTTTTCTGCAATTTTCTGTACCGATTTATCGTTTACTTAAGATGCCTTAATACCACCGATCTTATTTATTCAATGCATATTCTTTCACACATATATATTTGTGCGGAAATTTAACACTACATTATTTTAAAATATTGTAAGCATTCCGTTGGAGAGGGGGAAGGGGAGGGGGATAAGTGCGGTATGAGAAGTATAATTCTTTTTAATGCTCTTAAATGCAACTCAGCACATTTTCTCTTTGCCAGTCTCCATTTCATCTTGGGAGGAATGTTTGGCGCTGTGCACATGGAATGGGAAAACTTGTGCCAAAGTCCATTTAACATATAAGCGGTATTTTTTAGTTTTCAGCATCTTGTCGTTTCGGGCTCGGTTTCGCTTTTGGGGTTGAGTCATAATATGCTGCTGTCGCATATGGATTAAGTTGCAGTTATTCTTCTTTTTTTTGCGTTCGCTTTGCCAAAAGGAAGTTGCAAAAAAGGATATGTGTGTGTGTATGTGTGTGTCTGCGTTTGCCTCTTTTTTTTTTTTTTTGAAATAAAAGCTTTGTATGTATTGGTTGTGGCAGAGAATATTTCCATTCTCATATGCACACATCCGTATCCTTTTTTAATAAAAATGTCAACTGCAGTGAAGTGCAGCAAAGCATCGCAAAAGTGATGTAAAGTTTTTCCTTCGCTTTTAGCAAAAATACACGGAAACTACTAAAGTGATCCATATTAGCACTACAACTCTTCATTGCTTGGTCCATAAACTGAATGAAATATAAGATTAAAAGTACTTCTGATGATGACGAGAACTATAAGTTAACCTCGTAATGGTGGTGGGTAACTCGAGAAAATAAAGCAATTGATTATATTACAATGACCTCTTTTCATGCGGCATTCATCACGAAGACGTAAGCAACAATAAACGTAAGAAAAACATATACAAATGTACTACAATTAGTATGAAAGGATCAAGCAAGTGATTATCTTACAGATAGTAAACCTTAAGGATGCTGTGTGCAAATTGGTATAAAAATAAGTTAAAATTTAGTGGAAAAAGAAGAATGAAACATTTCTATCACAGATATTACATCTTAAGTACAGGTTGGTGCTCCAATTGTGCCACAATAAGTAGTTCAAACAACCCTTTTTTAATCAAATGTATTTTATTACTTTTTTTTTATTGTACAGAAAATTTAGTTTTAGTTTATAAAACTAATTTGTTTTGAAAATGATAGATTGTAAATGACCTCAGTGCTCATTAATGTGTGCTTAACATGCGTGTATTAAAATACATGAAACGCACTAGATAGCACATAAAAAATGTTAGCTTACATACCCTAAAATGCTGCTAGAGAAAGACAAAACAAGTAAATATATTGAAGTAGAAAAAAAGAGTTTAAAAGTGCAGCCATGTTGATGCTTTTGTAGGCTGTTCCTATGAGTTGCGAGTCACTAACTCATCGTGTTGAAAATGAAATTCATAGAAGGAACTGAATAGCAAATGAAGATCATCGGAAGAAAGCTTACATACCCTAAAATGCTGCTAGAAAAAAAAGAACGAAACAAAACAAGTAAACATATGCAAATAAAAAGAGAAGTTTAAAAATGCAGCTAGATCGATCCTTTTGTGGTTTGTTCCCGTGAGTTGCGGGCCATAGTATCGTAAACGAACCACTAATTCATCGTGTTGAAAATGAAATTCATAGATGGAACTGAATAGCAGAATGAAGATTATTGAAAGAATTCTTACATACCCTAAAATGCTGCTAGAAAAAAAAACAAAATAAGTAAACATAAGCAAATTTAAAAAAGAAATTTAAAAATGCAGCCAGTCGATGCTTTTTTGACTGAATTTTCATTTTTCTCAAAAAACATTTATTTATTCATCAATTTCTGTTTTACCTCCTTCAAAGTAGTTCAAAAAAAAGGTGAATTTTCATTTTTCTCAAAAAATATTTATTTATTCATCAATTTTTATTTTATCTCCATCAAAGTAGTTCCCCTCAGATATAATACACTTGTGCCAGCATTGTTTTTCCAATTCTCGAAGCAGTTCTGATATGCACTTTTTGGTATGTCCTTGAGCTCTTTCTGAGATTCGGTTTTTATCTCCTCAATCGTCGCAAAAAGACGTCCTTTCATGGCAGCAATCAACAATCTTGGCAACAGGAAAACGTCACAGGGAGCCAAATCTGGTGAATACGGTGGCTGAGATATGATAACGGGGTTATTTTTGGTCAAATAGATTCTCACAAGCAAAGATGAGTGAGCAGATGCAATATCACGATGCAAAAGCCATGAATTTTTTTCCATATTTCCGGGCGTTTTTTTCATACTGCTTCACGCAAACGGCGCATAACTTCAAGGTAACACTCCTTATTTATCATACGACCTTGTAGTAAAAACTCCTGATGCAATACGCCTTGGTAATCGAAAAAAAAACAGTGAACAAAATCTTGGCATTTTATCGAAATTGATCTTTTTGAGGTAGTTTTCAACCATTTATTCTCACATTTCGGGCGGTATCTCGGCGATAATTTGACGGATGTTGGTTTTCAAATGCTCCAGCGTTTGGAAATTATCCGCGTAAACGCAGTTTTTGACATAGCCCCTTAAAAAAAGAGTCTAACGGCGTCAAATCGCATGATCTTGATAGCCAATTTACGTTGTCAAAAAGTAAAACTACGTTTTCTGGAAATTTCTTAAGCAATAAAGACAAAATCGCTTGGGTTGTGTGGCTCGTAGCACCGTCTTGTTGAAACCATATTTCGTTCAATTTATAATCTTTTGTTGTTTGGCCAGAAAAGTCGTTTACCATACGGCCATGGCGCTCTGAATTGAAATTCGGATTATCCGCCACACTTTCACTAACAGAAGCGATACGTACATCGAGGTGATGCACAGACCTGACCACATCTGCAACGCTTCCAATTTCTTTAAATTTCTTTATAATCTTGTCAATTTCTTGCACAGTGGATCGATTATGATAGCCATGATCACCCCGTAATGTACGAAAAGTGCCACGTTTAAATCACCACTTTTGCAGTCAGTTTTAACTATTTTTATGCGTTCTTCGTTCTTCGGTTGTGAAACTATCCGCATATGCAAATGGTAAACATTTCACTAAATAAATAACACTTTAGACGACAGATATTTAATAGTTGACAGCCTTGCCAGACCGGCGGTTTTGTAATCACTAAACGAATAGCCCTGTTTTTGTGTGGAATATTTTTCATATTTTAGAATTTTTAAACCCTTAAATGTCTGCTATAGGCTGTTTTTTGCTCTCTTCTTAAAAAAATATGGCAAGGGCACTTAAGATTTACATATAGAGGATTGAAGAGACGACTATAAAACACTCCATACAATTTTATTGAAGGCATCCAATCACAAAAATGTCTCAAAAAAAAGCGCCGTTATAATTTGTTTTTTAATTTTGTTTAATATATAAGGCACGCCTAAGCTCCCGCTGTTTGCCAATAGATGGCACCAGCAGTAAGTGCTAGTCTATTCTGCCATAACCTAAACGTCATTAGCCAAGCTTAGGCATATGATAAACATATCGCCTTGACACAATACTGATTTTCTTTTGACGTCACATTCTTTTGGTTGTGTGAATATGTAAGATTTTGTGCCAAATAATCGTCATATGCGGGAAGTATTGATTTTCTTTTTTCAATCGAAGAAAACCATGGCTGAAGTTCATCGAGAGCTTCGAAACGTTGCGCAGATGCTGCTTTATGGGAAACAACGTGTCGGGATTGGTTCTGTTGCTTTTAAGACGGTAATTTTGATGTTGGCGTCCGTTCGCGTTAAGGAAGACGAAAAGCCTTCGAAGACACTGAATTGAAGGCACTGCTTGATGGAGATCCGTGTCAAACGCAGATAGAGCTTGCTTCAGTATTAGGACTTACTTGCCAAGCCATTTCCAAGCAATTGCATGCATTGGGAATGATTCAAAAGCAAGAACCTTGGATTCCTTATGGGTTGAAGCCAAAGGACTTTAAGCGTCTTTCGTTTCGCCTATGAACAACTGCTTCAGCAATAAAAAAAGGATGGATTTTCTTCATCGTATTGTAATGGGTGTTGGAAAATGGATTCGTTACAGCAATCCAAAGAAAAGAAAGTCATGGGGGCTGCCTGGTCATGCTTCTACGTCGTCGCCACGGCCGAATATTCACGCTGCAAAGGTTATGCTCTGCATTTGGTGGGACCAGTGTCGGTGTTGTTTATTAGGAGCTGTTGAAACTAAGCGAAACCACGACTGGGGATTGCTATAGATTTCAATTAATTCGATTGAGCCGTTCACTGCGCGAGAAAAAGTGATTCTTCAGCATTACAACGCTCGGCATCACGTGGCTAGACTCGTTAAAACCTACCTGGAAATCCTGAAATGGGAAGTCTATCCTATCCGCCATATACTCCAGATATTGCGCACTCTGACTGTCACTTGTTCCGTTCGATGGCACACGGCCTGGCTAACTAGCAGTTCCACTCATATGATGACATCAAGAAGTGACTAAATTCGTAGATGGCCTCAAAAGGTGAACAATTTTACCGTGCCGGAATTCGAGCTTTTGTAGAAAGATGGGAAAAAGTAGTAGCTAGCGATGAGCAATACTTTCAATGAATCATTTGTAAATATGTTTTCATAATATAGTTGAATTTTTATAAAGAAAAAACAGCGAAAACTTAGTTGCGCATTAATAATATTGCATTGCAATAAAATACTTCAACAATTCACTACAGAACAGTAACATCATCCAGTGTTTAACGTTTGGGGTTTCATTATATGCTCCTTAGATTTTCTCTTGGTGAAAAACTATCCACCACTCCCACAGTTTTATATCGTGTTTGATTGTATGTTCCATTCAGGATTCATATTCTTCTGAAGTGGGATTTTGAAGCACGCCTCCAGACACAGTGTTTATAAGGTTATAAATGGAGTGATTTTTGATTTGATTTTTTCTCCCAATTGAGGAGATTTTCTGTTACGAAATGTAAAGAATGTTTTTAAGCATTTAACGGCTATCTACCCATATGGCGCAAATTTTGAAATCTCCACCGTTCCAATGTATATAGATTTGCTATCATATTCAAGATGTGAATCATATTGACATATTTTGTTCAATCGACTCTAGTCAGCTACGAAAAATACTAAAATCTGCAAAAAAGTTCAACGTATTCATTTGAACGACATTTCAATAAATGCACATTTTTAGCTTTGAAATTTTTGTGTTTAGGACACAAGTTATTGCATAACTTCCCACAGTCTGCAACAGTTCAATACCGCCTATCACAATGACAGAGCATTAGGATTCATCACTCTGGAGATTATTTAATTGTTTATCTACAATAATTTCAATTTCGTCAAAAACTTCTTGTCTACGTGACTGTTTCCATGTCACATACCCTGCTTATGTTCATCTGTACGTTTGTGTGTACAACATTTTGTTCTAATTCAAAATCCATGTGATTATTGTGCAAAATGTTTTCAACATTAAAAATGCACAGCCCCATTCCATTTCATGCCAAGTCAATTTTATCTCATTAAATTCTATCTAAGCTTTGGAAGCAGAATAAAAATACTGTCATTTATTTTCAATTCGATTATAGAATACAATCGCATTGCCGCTGTTTGCCACATTGCAAACAAAGTAATAACGAATTCCAAACAAATGTTTTGATACGTTTCTCTAATGAACTTGACTCTGAAAACACTGTGATAGTCGACGATGATGCGAACAAGCAACAGCATGCGAACACATATGTTGCATGTTGGAAGCATTTAAGCGGCAATTTTATTGAGGCGCCCAACTACGCCATGTGAACGTAGTGACGATATGTGATGATTTTCTTGCCATGAGTTTGTCGTCATTGTTTTTTAGAAACTCCGTTTCATCAAACGCAGGTAGGTCTGGAAATTAAACTTTGAAACGATTTGAATCGTTCTGCGGGTATAATGATGTAATTACATGTTTATGAAACAACAAACAACAATTTATGGTAAATTAAAAGAGAATTTGATATTTTCGGTCACAGATATGAAATGTGAGGATACCGATTTGTTGAATTTACAGAGTTGAATTGAGTCAACTGAAACTAGAATTGAATGAAATCAAAAATGCTCTATATAATAGAAGACTACAAGAGACATTATCGGGTCCTTAATACATTTGAGTTAATTACTTATTAAAAAGTTGATTTCATTTGAATATGTGTGTTTGGGTTCACATATATTTTTTTTAATCCTAAAACTATACTTTAATTTTCAATACAAAACTGCTTCGCCAAGTATACTGTACTTATCCCTTTTGTAGAAAGCCATGACAGATCTGTTCATTGATTGTATGAAACACATTTAATACTTTTAATTTATTTGTATTATTTAAAATCACTCGCATACAAAATCATAGCATATCCCTTAGGGGCAACACCGGTCGCTACACAATATATATTTGATTGCACAAAGTGAGCCTGTGAGATTGCACAAAGTGAGCAGGGGATCAGGCGAAATCAGTCAATATTGATATAAAAGTCAACTCAAAAAATCCGTCACCATCATCATCATCATCGTATTCACATATTAAAGTCCACAGGAAAAAAAAACAGCTAGCATGTTGAGAATCCAAGTCCACAACTACATGTACCCGACAACATGAATATGCATGTCTCTGATAATTTGTACAGTTGTCGTTGATGTTTGTCAGCAAAGTGATTAAATATGTAAAAATATACATGTTTTTTTTTAAGCGCATATTGACAACGACAACGAGAACTGCAAAAATCGCTGTACATTTATTTTTTAAAATACATAAAATGTCTACTTAAGGGAATATATCTCGCTGTGATGTTTGGTTTTTCTTTTTTGCATCGAAACAAATGCTTAATTTAAGACTCTAAATTTAAGGAATAATTAAATGCCAAATATGTCGGTTCATATGCAAACATTCTCATATTCATGAACCAGCGAAAAGAGAAAAACATTCTCCAGATACCCTCGGGAACTATTTATTCATATTTCATATTTTATCCGTGACTGTGTTGCGGAATACAACTAAATTTATCTGCCGTTGACGTTACAGTTATCAGAAAACAGAAAACTAAACACGATTAAATGGAGAAATAAAGCATATGCTAAGGCGTTAAATTTAGTACTTTTATAGGGTATACCTTTGGGACAATCAGAAAGTTTTTAACTGGTTTAACTGGTTGCGGTGCTTAAATAAATTCTGTAAAAATTATGAACATGTATAACTTAGTTCAGTTTTAATAAATGTGTGTATATGTATAAAGTTGAAATTATGACATTCGGAGAAATTGTGATTTCAGAAGAAATCATCCTTAACTGAAAATATTATTAGTCAACAACATATTAAATACATAATTAGTGAAATGCTAATTCTCAAGCATATTTCTTGTGATATCTAACCAATATCCTTAAATTTCTTGGTTCTTCTGGCAGTTTATAGAAGACTATATTTTATTTAATAAAACACAGCTATCTAAGTTAGGAAAATTTATATTTTCGGCTCTCTAACTGTTATTCACTGGGGGGTAACCAGAAACTAAGCAGCTCACGACTTCCGAGCTTTGGGCAAGTATTCCCTGATAATACCATCAGACATCCGTCCAATGGTAGTTAAAAAGAGAAATCTATGAGTTAAGACACCTGAATGCATGCTAATATCGATGCTTTCAGGCCAGCATGCAACAGCACAGTGTTCATTAGAAACCAACACTAGAATTAGATGCAGTGGCCTGACAAGGCCTTCAGCATAAGTAAAATTATCATAGAAACAGAAAAAAAATAAAGAAACGACCTCCGCAAACGTAATAAGGACCATGATTTAAGATTATGCACTTGAAATGCCTGCACATCTTACAGAGAAGGTATTGACCATCATCTAAGAGATGCGATGGACCGGGCAAGAATGCACTCGCCTTAAAAATTGTAACATCTACTACGCACTTGGTAATTGGAGAAGGCCTACGAGAGCTACTGCAAGAATCGCCTCCCGAAGAAATGGCAAAGCTGTCGTCCTTGAAGGGATGGCGGCTTATATGCGGGCTCAAGCAGAGGTTTTGGAAATCCTGGGCGGGAGACGACGTCCGCAGCCTACAAATCAGGACCAAGAGGG
>JAHXMU010000129.1:0-42263 GCA_019455685.1 Philornis downsi
CTATACTGCGATGATAGGTTGTGTGATATTTGGAGTGATTTGTTGAACTGTAAATGATACTAATTCGACACCATTTGTGGTATAATAAAAGGTGAGGGGAGAAGAACAAGTTTATTTTTTTTTTTGTTAGTTCACAGCAAAATAAATGGACAGTGGAAGTATGACTCTGTCAAAGCCATTATTTTATTAGGGAACTGCAGAAGTATTGGGGATAGACTGCTAATATACATATATATATTTATATTTATATATTTACATTTATTCCTCCGTGGTGTTAACACAGATGAGTACCACCGTCTGATTACTGCTAAGATAAGCACTAGATTGAGCAGAGTAAAGAACATATATTGCCAAGCAAAAGAAAGCTAGACATCACTAAGCTGCACACAAACTCTCTAAACCACGACCATACACCCCTAATTCTAATGTATATCACATAGACTGAAAACATATTGCGTGTTCTGGGGCAACAGCCATAAAAAACGTGCTTAAACTATACTCATGCAATCTGTAGTGCAATCAAGAATGCAGCATGATATACATGGCAACGATTCAGCCAATTGCAATGAAGAGAGTTGCAGTGGACTACAATATAACCGCGACTAAAGCCAAATATCTTGTATGCTTTTTTGGACGGTAACCTTTTCCTGCACATTGATTATTGTAGTCCCATTACTTTCTAGCGGGTGCCAAAGGAATTTTGAAAGATTATCGGTATCATTTGTTCAGTTTGATCAAAATTTTCTTAATGTTTTTTCGATAACCGGCAAAAATGTATATGGTCTTAGATAGACCACTGTATGTAAAAAGTTATAAAGAAATGTATCTGATCTTGGAACTTTAAATGTACGCATCTCATGATGAATATTTTCCTCGTGAGAGGGGGAGTAATCCTAGGAATAATGGGGGGTACCGGCTCCTTTCCAGATCTTGATAATGTCCGCTACTGCGGCAGTTAAGTGATCACTTACTTAGCAGTGTTGAAAGTCGATTTTTCGTGTTGGAACAACATTTAACATTTAACTTATGATTGTAGGCATTGCGGACGGCAAGATCAATATGTTGCAGGTATGAGACAATTTGGCTCATAAATTGATGGTTCGGCAGGCCTAGCAAATCTTGATGGAGCCGTCTCCCTCGGTCTAGACGTTTTTTGTCGAGTGACGAATTTCAAGATCAAGAAGGGATATGCACTGCTCTATATGTTTAGTATGGAGTATGAGTCGCTCAGAACGTACAATGCTCTTAGAATAACTTATTATGTTGATATGGCAAGGGCGTTAAGAAGAGAGTCGGAATGGTTGCTGTACGTTTAGACTTCAGTTTCTGCTTCCCTCTCAGACCACAAATGGTCACGTGGTTCACGTGAGTCTTGCCGTGAATGCTATTGTCGGCGCCCCCTGGGATAGTCAAGTTGACTGGGACTGTTTAGGAATACAAGCTGACTATTTTGGGAGCAAGCTACTGCAACTGTCAGCCCTTTCTTCCAGACAGAAAATACCAAATTTTTGTTTCAACCAACAACCCGCGTAATGTTCCTACTGGAGGTCCAACACCAAATGATCTGCAGGAACTCTGCCCCGGAGACTCCTGATCTCCACGCTGCGCAACAAATTGTAATTTATACACCATATTTCACAGCATTGGTCGCCCTGCAGTAAAAACATAAATCCCGATGATGACTGTTGCTGCTTGTTGCAGCGAAACCCGCCACCGGAATCCAAGGAATTGAAACTGGCAGTAGACTAGCTGCAAAGCCCGACCGGATGTTATTTTCTGATATCGTGGAATCTCTCAAATTCCGTACCTTATTTGTCTGTATCGTAAAGCTCTCGGTGAGATACAAATTGGCTTAGTTTAAAATACAAAAGTGCCTCTTTGCATTGTCGAGCGGAAAGAGTTTGGAACTTTCGACGCTTTCCATCAGCATGCTCTCCACACCCAGATTTATCACAATTTTAAATTTATAGGACAACCTATCCACTGAAGTGTGGTATTTAAATCTCATTTTAATAGCCAATTTTTTGCAAAGCTCTAGCCAGTGAATTTGGTGTTGAATCGCTAGTGAGAGTATTTTGCAGGTTATAGTTAAAACTGAAATTGCTATTGGTGCCGACATGCCCGAATGTGGAGTTGCATTGCAACGGAGAGCTACAGAACTTTAAAAGAGTGGAGCTGGGAAGACGAGCATCACCCCAGTCAAAGCAAGGTATTTCCCATACTGGCATACATAAATTGGTATTTCCCAGCTGGAAAAATGCCCAAAACTTATAACAGCTTGTGTAGTAAATTTTTTTAAATTGCTAGCTTATTTGCTTGTGCTCAAGATTTGACGTATCCTCCAAAATAATTGTCGTAAATTGGAACTACCTTATCTGTATTCATCGTACACTCAAACAATCAAATTCTGTTTATTATGGCCACCAAAGGAACTCGCCAAGAACTTTAATTCCTGCACGAGATAAATGTTGTAACAACTTGGACTAAAATCTGCCTCTGTCAGGAATGTGGAGTGGCCGTGTTGGTTTGAATGGTTAACATTCTTTGAAAATGTTAAAATTAATATGTAATAATTATTAGCCAATTTTACATCACTCCAAAACCGCAGTGAGTTTCTCTATACAATGTACCTGCACATATACATTAATTAGCCTTCGTCGCTTGAACCTTTCATTAAATACCTCTTTAGTTAATCCTTTATATTAATCGTTTCCATTTTAGGCGCCTGTTATGCTGAATTCGGGGTGCGTGTACCGCATACATCCGGTTCGGCGTATATGTATTCATATGTCGCTGTTGGTGAATTTGTAGCATTTATTATTGGTTGGAATATGATATTGGAATATTTAATAGGTAAGTCCAACATTTGCTGTAAGTTTCATTAAGCCAAACAATGAACACGAATTACAGCGTTCGTGCAAAATTTAAATAACACAAAATTGTAAAGGAAACTGAAAATCATATTGTCGTTAAATCGTAGCCATTACTTGTTCCTGACGGCTATCAGGAAATTGTCTACTTTTCAGCACAATTATGATATTACAAATTGACTGAATTCATGAGAAATATGAAGTGTTTGCTCCTTTTGGGAAAAAAATTCTGACAGCTCTTTGAAACCACGATTTCTTTATACATTAGTGTTTAATCAGAATGGAAGTTGTACTATAGATTATCCAATTTCAACTTTCACTCTATTAAAGTGTGTAAGTAGCATTATGAACGTTTCAAGACTTGCATCATATTTTGCAAAATGAAAAATTATATTAATTTATAAAACCAAATAAATGAGGGGGCTAGTCTATAGCATAGAAAATCTTCTACAGAGCGCTTGAAGTATGGTGTCTAATGTCAAATTTGGTGCAAAATTCAGCGAATGGTTAAATTTTTATAGAATTCGAATTTTTCAAATTAGGAAAAAAGATTTTCGTGCAATGTCCATATATGAAATATTAATAGATTAATCCATTTGAACGTCATCGTACGTCCATTCTCAATGCACCTAGTTCGAGACATCCGCTTGAGGCTCATTTGCTTGCATACGTGGCGGTTAGGAATGAACTTATTTTCGATTTCGAGCCTCACATAAAAACGAATTCATAGCGCCTAAATCTTTTTCGTTTCTTCTCCAATTAGTCCCACCAAGTTTTGATAGTGTCTCAAAAATTTCGTCCTTGTAATGGAGTCTTAGATGCCTTTTAGTTACACCCGCTATTAAATCCATTCCCCAATGTTTTTCATTCTGGAACCTTTCCACAACATTCGCACAATTCTTGTATTGTTTGATGCGCTATGCCACATCGCTGTAGGTATAAAGTTCGTACTCATAAAACCAAGTATGTTTATCCTCTTTTAAAAGGGAATAAGAAGATGCCATACTTAAGCGGGGATAAAAACTTGCTCGACATTTCTTTAAAACAATAAAACAAGGGGAGCATTTGCTAGTGTTTACAGTTATTCCCTAGACGGATGTGTTGGAAGACCAAAAATTCTTATGATACTCCTGATGTTTCTATGCCTTCCAAATGCATCCTCTCTGACTCCAAAGACCAAGACTGAACAGATTGAACAGAAATTAAACTCTGCTGCAATTTAAATCCTTTCATTGCGATCCATTTTGAAAATGCTTTAGCAGGTGGTCGTTCTTAACATTATGGTCGTGGATGAGTATTGACAGTAATCTAATTAATCTGATTGATTGAGACTTATATTGGCGTGTTATCCGTGGGGCCAACATAGACTCGAATCACTCTGTTGCAACACAGACACAAAAGAGATTCAGAAAGCAGAGCGAAAAAAACGTACGTAGTTTGGGACACGGCGCAATGTTATGGCTTCTGCCGTAAAAGCTATAATTTATTACGAAAATCTGCGCTCAGACCAGCCATGCTTCAACAAAAAATATCAAATATCGTCTGACGAAAAGGATTTTGCTTATATGGCGACGTTGCAGTTAATTGTAATGCGTGCTTCGAGGAAACCCAATAAAGGGAAGAAAAAAGATACCAGAACAGTTTTTAGGGAAAGAAACGAAAGAGTGGGTAATCTAGAATATAGAAATTTAAAAGTACATTTAAAGTAAAGATTATTGTGTGAAGAAATCGGGTCACGAATATGTAGGGTACGCTGCAATTATTGACCGAAAACTGTAGCTAGATCCGGATGACAGAACATGTAGGGAAGTCGCGCTAATTATCGACGATGACATAGATTGGCCACCGCCGAACCGAAATAAAATCAGAATAACAATATCGCGGCTTAAGAGGAGGAGTTCGCCGAAGTTCGAGTCTATCATGAAATCCTCAACATACTTTCGGAGATGAATATGATGGAAACTCCCATAAATACGATTGGTATCATCTTCATTAAAATCCATCCATGCGCCATGAGCGTACGTATGGATATCGTTGACCGAAAACTGCGAGATGTTACAGCAGCCTTATCCACCATTGTCAAGGAGTGAAGGAATGAAAAAGTTAGCAGAAGTGGATCCAGCAGTTAAAGGGGATAAAACCACGTGCTTTGTTCCAACGAACAACTATTTAACTCGGCTCCACTGTCAATTAAACTAAGGATGTCAGCAGTGAAATTAAGCGAAGGATATTGGTTGCGTGCAAGTTCTACTCAGAATTAGCAAGCGATTAATTAACAAAGTCCTCTCCCGAATAACGAAAATCAAACTGCACTGAACATTAGTCCCAATTACCTTGCTATGCGTTACACAATCCTGGGCTACGATACAAGCGGATGAATCAGATTCAGCAGGCTTGGACGGAAATATTTCGTAAAATATATGGACCTATCGTTTTTAACAAAAGATATTGGCAATGTGTGAATCATAAGCTGCATACTAATATAGAAAAGCGCGTCAAAATGCAGCAATTGCTTTGGCTGAGTCATGATACACGGATAAACCACAAAACTACAGCACAAAAAGTCGTCGACAATAAACTTGACCAGATTTCTGAAACATTATCATTATACGATAAAATAGAGAAGGAGCGTAGAAGGTCGAAGCACTTGGAAATTTCTTTGACGTGCGATCCTTAAAGATAAAAATGCTGTTCTACTCGTCATCTAAGTAAATAAGGATAGCGCAGAAGTCCATACAAATGAAAATGATGAAATACATATTTTGAGATGCTAGCGCCAACTTTAGACAGACATGATTTTCAACTTTGCACCTGGAATGACTGATATTAATTCCAATTCTGTCAACTTCCCTATAGGAAATGTGTCTATGAAGTGTCTATAAAGATATTTCTATATGAGACTTTTATTATTTTATACAAAAAGCGTCCAGGTATTCCCTTTTCCCCATTTTCTTTTAAAACATTTTTCGACATCTTGGTCAGCCAGAATTGAAAAATCTTCTCTATAGTAAGCACCTGCCTAAATCCTCCAGATGCATATTTTTACATAATGGTCCCTATAGCGTTTTTAAGATGACCAATATTTTGGGTTTCTGTTTCCTCAATTTTCTTAGTTGCTTCATTGCCGGTATGTAAAGGTGGTAATAATAATCTTGAGGTTCGTGTCATGTGTCACGTAGCATCGTTCCAATATACCGTCACGATGTCATGATATGCATGATCTGGCTTCAGGTTCAATTCAAAGGCTGCATCCTCCAAAATGAAAGAAAAACTGATCCGATCCTTTGTTGACTCTTTAGTGTCGAATACATCGCAGGGGGATTTTTTTTTTGTGGGAGAAGAATTATCCAATAATCCCCAGATCCTAGGTATTTATTAGGAAGGTTTAGGATAAGATTACACGTTCTTCTTTTCATATATGAACTCTGTCCTCGAAGTGGAATGTTTTCGACAATTTTCACAATCTTAACACGCTCGGTTTGTCCAGTCATTTCTTGCTTTTTATACCTTTACCGGGAGGAATAATGGTATATATCATTTGATACGGCAAAGATGTAACTTTCAGAAAGAAACGTTTAAAGTACCGAGTATCTTTTGAATCTTTTGATCAAATATGTTTCACGACGATTGCGCAACGCCTGTCTGTCCGGTGGTGGACACGATGATTGCCATAAGCCTTTAGGGAACTTCTTCAAATTTCAAACTTCAAAATTGTAAACCCTTCTAATGCCTGTAACACCCCATTCGTTACGTGCGTGAAATTGATGTCCGTTGCATTATTTCATAACTTGTGGCAAAATTTGAAAAAATCGACCGATTCTTCTAAATTTTTTTAGCTTCATATCTTCCAATCGGTTGCACTGATCAATTTTTGGCACACGTTAAGCATTTGCCAAAGTAGGGTCTCCACATAAAAACGGTGTACATTGCCAAAATCTTTTTGGTACCTCCAATACAAATTGTCTGATATTCCAAGGTACAATCAATCCTCTGTAATTTCTAATGAGTCGACAGTTGAGGTCTGGATTTTTATCCGTTCATTGTTTTGCAATTCTCCACAGTATCGTAAAAAAATCTGGTACCTCCCGTACAAATGGCCGAATTAGCCCATACATTCTTACCTACATATCTTCTAATTGATTGTACCAAATTCGATCAATTTGCATTTGATAATCTAAAGTTCTGCGAATGGCAATTGACCGGTTTACCCAAATTTGATTGAATTAGTAGCCTGGAGTTACAAAATTTTTCACGCAATTACATTGCATAATAATGCGAAAAAATCTACGCTTTCTCTGGTATTCTTCATACAAATTACCTTATTCTGTCATTCATATTGCACTATAGGTATAATTGAGCTCCCAGCAGGCATTTAGTACTGCGAATGAAAATGGATTGCACTGCCACGGCCCTTAGTGTACCACACATTCAAATTAGTCAGTTAAGCAGAAATCGGAGTTGGCTCTACAGTTACCAAACAGAGGACTTCAGAAAGTTAACATTTTGATTTTTTTATTGTACTTTAATTCAGAGTATTTTTTGCAGCAACGAAAAAAGGTCGTTGGGTGAAGGTACGTGTAAGTCAGTTCACCTGGCTGAAATTGTAGTACTGGTTTCACTCTTGCCTGAAAGGATACCACATTTTAAGCCTTAAATTAACATATCTCGCATTGCCCCATTTAAATATCTGCTTCTACAACAGTGCAACTTATATTCTGTTTATACGGATATATAATTATTTGTTGTTTTTTATTTTTAGGAACAAGTGCCTGTGCATGTGCGTTAAGCTCAAGTTTTGACTCCCTCACTGGCGGTGCTATTGCAGCTACCATTGGCGATACAGTGGGTACGATATTTGGTAAGTGGCATTATTATAAAATAAACCCTGGTCATTTCATTACTCTCTTCTTCCTCCGTCATCACTAGGTAAACCACCCGATTTCATAGCATTTGGCATAACGCTGATAATGACCAGTGTCATGGCAATGGGTGCCAGCAAATCGGTGATATTCAATCACGCTTTAAATGCCATCAACTTGGCCACCTGGGTTTTCGTTATGACAGCGGGCATGTTCTACGTAGACTCAAGTACATGGACTGAACATCAGGGTTTTCTGCCCTATGGCTGGGGTGGGGTAAGTTACAATTACTCCATAAGTTGTGTACGCACCATTGCATTGTTTACCAAAAGATCTGTCACATTGGCGCATGAATACTTTACTCCTGAGCGTTGTCGTTGTTCTTAATAATTGTGTCCCTACGTTACAGGTCTTCTCCGGCGCTGCCACATGTTTTTATGCATTTATTGGCTTCGATATTATAGCCACGACGGGCGAAGAGGCCCATAATCCTCAAAAAAGTATTCCAAAAGCAATAATGGGTTCTCTGGTCGTTGTCCTCTTGGCCTATGTATCGGTTAGTTTAGTCTTAACGCTGGTCGTACCATATGATCACATCAACACGGGCGCTGCCTTGGTGCAAATGTGGACGTATGTCAATGCGCCTAAATGTCGGGCGATTGTGGCGATTGGTGCTACGGCCGGTTTATCGGTGGCTATGTTTGGTTCCATGTTTCCAATGCCCAGGGTTATCTATGCTATGGCCCAGGACGGCTTGATATTCAGGTGAGTAATTTGGGAATAAATATCAGTGTGCACAAAATTAAGCACCAAACACAAAGGCAATACGCAATATCCGTTGTGATTCAGAAAGTCACAGAAAAAGTGTAAATTTGTATTGATTCCTAATAAAAGAATCTTAATGCGTATTTCTTTTTGATCGCGTATCTTTGTATTAGATATAAAAGAAAATGTTCATCTCATTAAGGCCTTTCCGAATTAGGCTACTTGATGCAGATAACTAAAACATTTTATTTGGCATCATCATGTGTGTAGGTTTGGAACTTGTGAGAAAGAAGTGCGTAATTTTGCAGTTCTTATGTCTTGGAGCTCAAGCTCCTCCAAATTGCGGAAATGGGGAGAGGGTAAAACTTAAGTTATTTAGAGAGATTTGGAACCCAGAATATTTAGAATTCCACTACCATTCTATACTTACGGAAAGGATTAAGTCAAATAACAAAACGTTAATTTTCTTTACTTATATTATAAAGATGAGATTTTATTTGCAGAGTTGAAGGCCTCTGCTTTCATCAAAACAGCGCACAGAGGTCACACAGAACATCCATAATGGTCATGATCTTCTCCTCATCACTGACCACATGGCTCTGCATCGTGGTAGATCATTCCAACTTTGTAGTCAATTACATATCTAATGTTACAGTGACTTGTGAAAATATCACACTTGGGCAGTACACGCAAGCATCGTTCGCATAATCGCGGTTTCAATCCAACGAACAGCGAGCTATCATCATTTGAGAGGCGGTCCTCTCGATGTGTCTGACAAATACTTCTAGTAGTCAAGCAATGGACATATCTGGTAAATACTTCTCAAATTGTGTCATTCGTAATCGTCTTTTAACTTTAAACCCACTAGATGTAACGAACTCTCCCCTATCTCATTCATGGGATGCTAGGAAATTTGTTTTTCGTTTGTTTTTTTGCCAGAAACTTCAGGATAATGCAAGTATGCAACTTAGAGTCATCTAGTTTCGTTTGCTTGATAATACATTTTTCAGCTCAGCTCAGCTCAATCTCATTTATATCTTAGCTGCAACCAGGTGCTGATTCAAGTTCATGTCAGCAACCCGAATCACATCATCGTTCCTGATACAAGAAGCATGTTGTCCATCTACGACCTGAATATCCCGTCTGTTGGACGGGAGCTGATACCAAGCCGACATTTATCAGCTGCCCCTGTCTATCAGTCTATTGGTTTTATTTAACAAATAAATGGTAAAAGTGTTGAAATAATGCAGGAAGATGCCCACTATTTAAAGATTGGATTAAGTTCGTGTATGGGCCAGTTTTTCTTCACAGTCGAACCTTTTTTTTTATAATTTAGTCTGCATTTGATTATGAGGTATTTTCATCGAAATTTTTAATTTTGTAGCTGAAGTGGTTGGACCGCTATAAAGCATTCAAATCAGTATAGCTTAGAATCATAAATCTATAGAAGATTCTGTCAAATTCGGTTTCCATATCCAAAATCTTAAGAATAACAATAGAGACAACCTAAATGTTATCAAATTTGGTTATCGGATCTGAAATAACGAATAATTCTGTTGATGAAATCGAAATTTGGGAAAATTGAGTTGTTGTAACTGAATAATTAGTGAAACTAGCTTTTCTCAACTGAAATTCAGTATCAGGGGCAAAATATCTTGAATACAACTTCGTATCAGACGATTACTATTGTGTTTGTAGATAGTCTTGGAATTCGAAGCCGACAAAGCTTTCTATTTGCATCTATTCCCCAATAATGACCTTTTAACCATTTTGTTTGGCGTCTTTCTGTTTGTTTTATGAGTAACATTTTAAAGACTTATTGCAATATCCATTAATTTCTGTAGAAAATAATATTAACTTTGGAATATTGTATCAAAGTCAATAGACAACATAAGCCACTAAAATGTACCTACATCTATATTCTTCTCCAGGCAACTTTCCCAGCTATGGCAACGCACTAATGTACCTGGTTTAGCCACGATTGGCAGCGGCATCGCTGCTGCTCTTGTAGCGTTAACGGTTCGCCTAGAAGTTCTGGTCGAAATGATGTCCATCGGCACATTGCTCGCCTACACCTTGGTCTCCACCTGTGTGCTCGTGCTTCGTTATCAACCCCACAGTACTTCACTCGTAGAACTGTTGCCGGCCCAGTTAAGAACGCCTTTAGCAGCAGGAGCCTCCGCAGACCCCCGCGCCACTACAGCCGAAGTTATGGAATCGAATAAACTGACCATCAAACGTGTCACTCGCGGCATGTCCGATTCGGATGATTCGTTTATCGATGAAAGTCCCGATGGCTTTATGGGTCGTGATGATCAATTCCTGGTATCTGATCGGTCGGAGAATAAATTCTATGGAGCCGTACATGGTGCACCGACGGGGCCAACAGGCCAGGCGACTGCCTTCGATACCATGGGTCTAAATTTCATATCGAGAAAAATCCACGAATATGCGTACCTGTGTCCGGGTTTCTTCCCTTGGATCAACCCCGGTCAAGCCACCTCTGAAAGTGGTGAGTTTTTGTTGTAAATTTTTGTGTATTTGTTGTAAATTGTTTTGATGCAAAATTTCGACTAAATATAAAAAATGAATTTTGTTCAAAATTCTAAATTTCTGCACACACAGGCATGTATGTGACCAAGCTTGTTGGCATCATGTTCGGTCTCATATTCTTCTTGGATCTGTTTGCGGCCATTGGCTGGTCCGGTGGTTTCGCAGCATTCATTTATTTCATTTTATTTATCGGCATTTTTGTGATATTATTAATTATCTCAAGACAACCACAAAATAGGTAAACTACCGATTTCCTTATATTATTTATACTTCCCATATCCAGGGAATGACCGTGGCCCAGGAAGCTAATCAATGTTTACCGTCTTCTTGCATTCTTTGATTCCCGTTTCCATCTAGATATGCTCTCGCGTTCCTCACCCCTGGACTTCCATTTGTTCCAACAATTGCCATAGCAGTCAATATCTATTTAATATTTAAATTAAGCATATTAACCCTAGTTAGATTTACCATTTGGATGTCACTGGGCCTAGTCATGTACTTCTACTATGGTATCACGCATAGTACACTGGAACAGGGCAGCGATGATATGGAGCTGAGAGTTGATAAAGCTTATGTACGTTGCGAATTATCTGTGCCGTTGATAGAATACATTAAATATTAATATAAATTCTTCATTTTCATTATCAGGCTGAAAATAAACATGTCGAAGAGAAAGCCGTGTGGGATCAGCCTTCCTATATTAACCAAAATCATGAACCTGTGTGGGCCAGTAAAGATAATAATACCACGAATACCAAACAATCCACGACAAGTAAGTATTAGGTGTAAGAGGTTGATGACCAAAGTTTACATGAGCTTGCTAATCTTTGTTGTGAACTGGGCTTACAACTCATTCCAAAGAGTCGGAAACCTCAAACAGGATTCTTGGCAAGAGGCACAAACACGGCTCTTGGCTCCTTTGAAATAAACCGTGACAAACACCCGGCTCATTCGGAAGAGTTCAGTATTGCAGATAAAACTCTTGGCTATTGCTTACGCATGTGAGCTATAGGTAGAACAATAACGCTAATAATACAATCTGTCAAATAAGTACCTGATCATGGTCATTTAAAAAGTCCTCTTAAAGAGCTTGTCAACAATTTTTTAACGCTAAGTTAACACAACTGTCCTCTATATTGACGCACAGTTTAACCGTGATATATCATTTATTTTATTTACAGTGCTCGATTTTCTCAATTCATTTCAAGTGTATTTCGCTATTTTTACAGTGGATAAAATTATCCAACAAAGAATTTATCCCAAATTTTGCATTGCGAATGGAATTTCGAATGCCAAAAGGCTGAAAATTTTATAGGAGGCTTACGGTGAATCGAATTTGTTAAAAACATGTCCATAGGAATGGTGCAATGTATCCAAGAATTGGTCGAGATGTGATGGAGGATTTGTTTCGCTCTGGTCCGCCAGCAACGTTTTCAACTGAAGGAAATCATGACTGATAATCATCATTTATCTTTGAGAATCACGAATCAATTCGACTAGTTCCAAAAGACCTGAATTTTCTTCAAAAATTGAATCGCGCAAGGCTTGGTGAAGTTAGGCTACAATTCCCACACTAAATTCAGAAAACGCCTTCTAATTGCTGATGACATAAGAGCTTAGTACTATGCCAATCAAATTAGTCAACAAGATTCGAAATGCGGCTTCCAATTGATCTCAAACCAAAAACAACACGACAAAGCCAAATCAAAAGTCAAGGTAATGTCGACTGTTTTCTTTAATTATCGCGATGTTGCGCACTCGGAATTCTTTAGGGAAGATCAGATGGTGAATAAAGAGTTTTATGTGGGCGTTATGTGACATTTGAGAGAGTATATTCTATATATTCAGATTTGTGAAAAGATACCATACGTTTTAATGATTAATAAATATTTTATGTTTTATTGACCATTTCCCGGTACTTTTTTGACAGAACGTGTACACATATATTGTAATACTTCTGTGGAATGCCAATAGATTTGCCGCAACCTACTTATTTTCTTTATTCAACATATGTATATTTTTAATGTCTTCTTTCCTATATTTATACATTTCTAGAATCCCGTTCGAATTACTCCTCTAAAACGCAAGAGACAAATTCCACAAACAATACGACCACACATAATGTGACAAGTGCACGAAATCCCACAATTGGCCAAACAAGTGGCAACACGGGCACCTTTAGTATGTTCGTAGATGAAACAGAGTTTCCAACGTGGGACGATTAAAAACGTACATGATACTGCAAATAGTTTTTTAAGTATTAAGAGCCGAAAGCTAGAACAAAAATCCATAACTGAAAAAACCAAACCAAATTAGACCAGAAACAACAATTGTGAGAGCAATGCTTAGAATTATTCAAAATCGAAACCAACTTGTATTTACAGAACCCCAAAAGGCTTTCAATTTCTACCATTGTTAATGATTCCTTTCAACGTCCCATAAAAAAGTTGATATGTAAATAATCGTACCTATATAGTTTAATTTATACAAGAAACATATAGAAATTATATACATATGTATATATAAAAAATAATTTTAATATAATTCTTACACACACATTCCTATAATATAAAAATATTGACACTTCGCAACTCAATGAGAGGAGCAAAGCTTTACATTTGGCAAAACCATACACAGGTGATTTTGGCGGATGTTAAGCGTTGCGCTTAAGTTTGTAGTAAACCTTAATCTACCAAGAAAACGTGAATTGAATATAGCCCAATATCTGATACCAAAAAGTCATTTTTAATGTATAATTGACTAAAAACATGCAAATATTACTATATTTGATAATTATACACATATATATATATACGTATAACATACAAAATTAATCTATACATATTTATAGAATATTTAATGAATATAAATATATATATGTATATATATATATAATATATATTCATTAAATATTACCTACATAGTGCACAGTTCTTTGGTTTCCTAATCAATTCAAACAGCCTACAAAATTAATTAATTTCGTAAGCAGTCCGATTACTTCGCGTTCGGTAACTGATTTTTCATATAATAATCAGCTGTCAACATCGGATAACGCGTGAAGCGCATTGTTTAAGATAATTTGTGGGTCGATTTAAAGCACACATTTTAAGCGAAGCATAATTCGTTCGTTTCAGTTGTGAATGACAAATAATTAGTTAATCTTCCAATATATTCATTACAACAACTTTCGTTGATAAATTTACATAATTCAATATCTTTGAAACATTTTTGAGTTTTTTTAAATTTATTTTTGAGTTACTGTGCCACAGATACTTAATAAAATGGCGGCAAAAATCTTTACATCAACATTTAGATTTTGTGCTCCTTTTTCTTCAATAGATCGCAATATGTTTTGAGGGGATCTCAAAGGTCCAATCTCTCAGTCCAACCGAATTTTGATCGCCCTTTCATAATCTTTCTTTACCTTTATTACAGCAAAATTTTCGTAATAGATGGAATAGATGGGCGCAGCCCACATTGCTTTCCGAAAAATACAACTATCTGAGGCGTCCTATAAAAAGTGAGCCAAACCGCGCATCAGAAGTCTTATAAAATGTCTGCGAACCCACTTTAGTAAAGAATATGAAAATTGATATTCCTAGCTCACATTACTCGATAGTGGCCTTCTATAACAAGCAAGTCAAGATACGTATCGAATCCTTTAGAAAGGATAAGAACGCTGCGTGGTTTCTTTTAGAAAAAAAGGACTATTAGGGTATATCTTAAAAGAGCGACACAAGACAGATAAAAGACCCGATACACATCTTTTTCAAACAACGTTTCCTAGCAGTATTTTTCTTGTAATTTTCAGGATTACAATAAAGTATCAGTGTGGGTGGAGTAAATTATCCCAAACAATTATACTCATTATTCTCCGAAATAAATGACTTAACTTTACCATAACATCTCGAAGTTTTGTTCAGTGTAATATCTCACATATCGTAAGCGTAGGTATTTTCCAATTGTTACTGAATTTTATCTTACATAGACGTATAAAATTGGTAGGTATACCAACCTCGGCCATAGATTCGTATACAGCAACTCTGCTATTCTTGACAAGTTGTATTGCTATCTTGATCTTGCTTTTGGGGAAGGGGGTCTTCTCCTTCTTTATTTTTTCTTGTATTTTTATTTTTCTATATAAGAAAACGATCAGTCAACTTATAGTTTGAGTATTTTCTAATAAATTTTATGGTTGCAATGTGAATACTAGTTGAAAATATCGCTGGCATTGTGAGTGGCACTGTATTTGCAGTACAAAAAGTTGTCATACTACAAAACATTCTTTGAATGTTTACTAAAACGTTTTCTAGCCTTAGGAGACTGGAAGTGAAATTGCTTGATTTCAAATGTCTTGTAACTTCTTTCATATATTGTTCGGTACGATAACCAGCTGTTACAATAACAAGCCACCGAAATGCCTGAAGTCATATAATTTCTCTGACAGTTTAAATAACACACTCAATTTGAAACTAATCCCATAATCGCAATGATTCTGTGAACCGGTGAACTGTGTCCTATGTAAGAAAAACATATTGTTTAAAAAAAATGTTAAAAACAAATTAATATTGCATTATAAAATATAAGAAGAAAAAAATATTAAAATATACTAACATTTTTACAAATTATTCAATTGTATTTTTTCTTCTCTAAGCATCTTCTCAATTATCAAAAATATATTGACAAAACTGAAAAAATCCTATTATTGTAATTATACAATTAAAAAATTATATTATATTACATTTAAATTTATTTAATACTTTTTTAAAATCAAATGTGAGGAAACCAAAGCTAAAAAAAAACTTTAAAAACCAACAATTTATGTAATGCAAATGTTTTATTTTTTCCTCAATTATTAATAAGACTCCTATGTATTTATTCTATTAATTATACTTGGCTAATTGTAAATTTCTCTTCGTACTTATGATACAAAAAGTATATTTTAATTATCAACACTTTTAACAAAGTTTTTGTTTATTTTTTCTTCTAAATTAAAAAAACAAAAAACTACTGAATAAATATTAAAAAAAAACAACAAACTGTATTTATATTTGTATATTTTATATGTCTTAAACAAAAACCAAAAAATAAAACGAAACTTTATCCATTTGCTGTTATTTATTATTATACATTTACAAAAGAAACAAAACAAAATGAGAATAAAATAAAATTATAAAAATGTTTTACTTTAACATATAATATACATACTTATATATATACAACAAATTATGAAATACATAAATTATTTTATGCTAACATTTTAAATTAATAAAACGAAACCTAACAAATCAGAATTGTCAAAGTAACTAATTGCAACTTATACCAAAGATACAAACCTAAAAATGCTCCAAACTAAGATATTTATACATAGTCATCCATATAATATACCGCTGAATTTCCGTATCCTAAGGATTTGCATTGTATCGAGTTCCAGTTGGCAACACTCAATCACTTTAGGAAATGGTAACATTATGTCAACAAGATGTCAACAAAATGACTGAAAAACAACGCGAAAAACATGGCATAGCCGCATAAGGGTTCCTTCGTTCCACAACAGTTTTCTTATATGTAGTTTCACCGGAAAAGTCAGGTTAAGGCGTATTATTATTGTGATTATTTTATTTGATACGCCGATTTGATGGCAAGAGAGACATCCATATTTTTTATATTACATGCATATTAGGTTTTCGATTGCCATCAATTCCTATAGTTGCTTACGTGCTTGCTTGCCAACAAAAACGTATAAGCTTCCCAAGATTACCAAACTCAACTTTGGGCTCATAAAATTGTTGAAGGCATCTGTACAGTGGGCGATAAAATCAAGTAAAATGAGCTTTAGTCTTCCACATATCACACTCATGTGCGTAGTGTCTTTTTCCTTAAACATTATGCAACGTAGTTGTCTGAGAGCGTTGCATCATATTCAAGTACACTTTCTGTGTGCAATGTGCAATATATTGCCACCGTGTGTCAGAAACAGCAGGACTTTATCGCAGTTATTTATAATTTGTTGAAGTGGGTAAGAATGATTACCTCGGAATCAGTTTAGCAGTAGCGGAACGCGGCGCGATGGTTGGTAAGCGGACTATCGTTCGCATGATCGCAGGTTCAACTCCGCTTACCACCACCTATCATTATTTGAGCGGCGGTCACATCGATGTGTCTGGTCAACGCTTCCCGTAGTCGAATAATTTCCAAGTCTTGTAAATGCTTCTCAAATTGTGACGTTCGGAATAGTCGTTAAACTGTAGGTCTCGTTGACTGAATCCAAAATTATAATACGTATAAGCTCACTGAATGTGAGAAACTTTCTCATAACCCACTCACGGGATGCAAGAGAATTTGATCATCTGTTGTACGCCTCAACTAGAAATGATTTCAAGTGCTTGCCTTATCCGCTCCTTCTACTTCTTCTCAACAGTGTTTCAAAATCCAAGTCCTTCCAGCTTAGTTTTAAGCTTTCTTTTCTGAAGACCTCTCGTGCCGGAGCGTTTCGAACCATCGGCTTGACCAAGTCTATGTCATGATTCATACAACGCCGCTGCTCTCTAATAGACTGGTATAAAAGTTTAATTTCAGCGACAAGGTAGAAAAAAGTGGATTACGCACTAACAGACTGGCCTCACAGATATAAACCTATTAGTGAAAATGGACGAATGACAAATAGGAGTCTGTTAGTGTGTCTACGCTCTTGAACAAAATATTGATAACATTAAAGTGGATCACACACTATCAGACCGACTAGGTAGAGTTTGCCCCAATTGTAATCATTTTGTTTGCATTTGGCAATTTTTGCGAATAGGATTAAATTTGTTAAACCAATCTATAGGTATTATCATTGCCATCCCCTTAAGTTGCATTTCTCAGAATATGACTGGTTGTTGCTTTTTGACAGGAATAGTAGAATAGTTCTTACATACAAGAACTCCGTAGAATATGGAAATCATAGAAATATGTTCACTTAAACGATCTATGCGGAAAATATTTCCTTCCCAATTTTTCTTGTACGATCATTAAAAAAAAGTGTTACTTGTTAATTTGATGCATCTGAAAATGAAATGATATAGAACTCACTCTGTCAAAGAACAATTTAGTAACTGGCTAATAATGACTCGAATTAAGTGATAAATTAGGTAGTTTTTGTAACAGAAAATCATTTGCCCATAAACAAAATTTCATATTTTAAAATATTTCTTTCAGATGAAGTTTATTCTAATCCGCACAGATCATCAGTATCTGTATAGGTAAAGCTCTAATATGTGGTAAATAGATAGATTGTTTGATCATAATTGACAGCAGAACTCTTATTTTTACTAATAAAAAAAAACTTATAAAGAAAATTGTAGAATACACCAGAAACTATTAAAGGAATTTTTGAAGTAAAATTACTAAAATTTTATGTAAATGTTATTTAACTGCCAGTTAACTAAAAACTATTAGACCCATTTCAATATAATTTTATTACATTAATTTAACTTGTTTTATAACTATTTAGTAAATACGCATACATGATTCAGTTAACGAAAAAAATACTTTATGAGGAACTTCACCAGACACTCACATACTCTTCCGGAAATTATTAAATTGTTAGAAAGAAATAGTATTCCATAGAAATTTGACAAAATCCAAAATAATAGCAATAATAAATATAAATACTAATACTAATGTTTAATTCAAACTCTTGACCGACATGACAGATTGCACTTACAGTCATAACGTCATTTTAACGTCATGCTATAATTTTCGAATAAATTCATTCTCAAAATTTATTTCTATTATTATTTTATCCCATACCTTGTTACAATGTGTTGACTTTCTTACTTACGTAGATGGCAAATCGAATAGATATTTTTATCTATCATGCAGCGGATACTTCGGCCTTCTGCACTTCTCCAATTGGTCACATCAAGTCTGGCGGAATTTCAGAATCCTGTTTTTGTCGAAGAAGTTTTGGCTGCCCCCTTTTTGGAACATCTGTCCAACATGACACAACCAATGCAATCATAGTATATTATATTACGGATTATTATTCAGTCGAAAATTCCCAGAACTGATACTAATACTGCAGGTATCATAAGTAGTATCTGATATAGTTGAAGTTTTGTTAATCGAAAGAGGTCATTGTCATTAAACAGGTTATTAAGTTCATAATAGCACCTGTTTGCAAGCAATACTATTTTAATTTACAAACAAATTATAGTTGCAAACTCTCACACATCATCCCAAAGCAGTAGACTCTTCTTTTATGAAAGCAAACAGCTTTATTTTGTCCTTTTTGGAACGCCAGATCCACTTCTGCTGACAGGTTGAGGAGTCTAAAGTAATATTTCGTAGTTTCTGTGTCAACAGCATACTCAAGTAACACATAGCTTTTATTAAAGATGATTTGAGTCGTGTTTGAGCAGCTTTTCTTATAATCACCTTCAAAAACATGTTAAAGAGGGCGCACGATAGATCATCACTTTATCTAAATCTTTCTTTTAAGTAAAGTGACTCAGTAATTGTTTATCTTTAGTTACTATTAACTTCATGCCGTTTAGTGTTTCCTACAAAGATGTATAAAATTCACAGAAATATCAAACCAACATTTTTGTCATATCGGATAGTCGAAATCTGCTTTATAGTTGCCCAAAAAATGGTGTGTCGGTCTGTTTTTCTTGAGTCTTCTCTTAGATTTGCCGGCCCAAAACACTATTGATAAGGTCAAAACAGATCAGATGGAATAGGATTTAGTTTTTCACATGTCACACTCAACCATATATAAGTGATGCGTAAAATACCGACGTGTGTGGCCACACATAATAAGCAATTGTCATGAGCTTTTCTGCAATAAATTATATCACGATAAAACTAGGATTCTATAACCTAATTTCCCAAGGGTACTTTGGTTGCATTCTCTTATGCGGCTCATCGAATTATTTTTACTTTCGCCCCATTGCATAATATGATCCAGACAGAACAGTTATTTTATTTTGCTGATAAGATCCTTAGAATGTTAATAATCATGGATTCATATATTACTTACTATCTTCTCTTCTCAAATTATTCACACAAAGATATGATAGAGTCCTTCTATTGGAAAACAATTCTAGCGCTTCGGTCTTCTGTGCTTATCAAACAATTCACACAAGATACATATGATAGGTCTCCAATAATTTAATATATCGGGCATTTCTATTACAAAGAATTCCAAGCACTTCGGTCTCCTGCGCTACTCTAATTATTCGTACCAATATATGATACTGATAGTCCTTCCAGCCGAGTTTTGGTTGTCGTCTTCTGTACCGTGTATCAGTCCTATGTTAGAGATATCGCTCTGAAGCATTTTCGTCAAATTGGGTATTTTTTAAAGACAGTAACAGTAGTAGGCTTTTCTTTTTATAGCAGGATTTTGGCTGCAGATGGCAGAGTAGTATTTGAAGAGGCCGCGAGATTACCTTGTTGGTCCACCACAAAGATGTCTTCAAACGGATATCGCTGTAAAGGTTTACTAAATGTACATATACTCATTTTATGGTTTGGTTGGGCCAGATAATACCACGCTGTTTAGGTTTAACTATGTCGATCAAAACAGTCTTAGGTTATTATCTGAAATAATAAGCAAGCAAAGATTGTAAATATGAATGCAAAATTTTGCGAAACGCTTGGATTCCGCTTTTTAAACACCTTACATATGACGCTAGTTTTCCGAACATCGGGTGAGCCCACTACAAATGAAACTTAATCAATCAGCTCATCATTTACTTTAATAGTTGTGTAATTTGGTTTGGTTTTGGTGGGTCAAGATATTATTTTTGTGATCTTATGTTGGCGGGCTATAAATGCCATCTCCAAAAGGAGTTTTTTGAAACAACAGCTCAAAGAAAGATACTTTGCATATGCTAGTCCATTCTGTGTATATGGCCAGAATGTTACCTCTATCTCTACGAAAGGACAATTTTTCGAGCTTCGCCTGTGTCCTCGCATCTTTCTACATCCTCGCTTTGCCGTTTCTTCCATTAAGATACATAGTGGCATATGTTGCGCTTAAGCCGAAACTTTACTTTAATCATTTACCTGGTAGTTGGCTTTATACGCAGCCATCCCCATCAGTCCTTCTATTTCGCCTGTAATGTAATTTTTGTGTTTGGTTAAATTCAATACTCGTTTACTACCATATTGTGTGTACCTTTGCAGCAACCAGGCAGTGATTTGAGTCTATATGAGCATCTCGGATTACATAATCTGATTTGAAGCTTATCTTATGCATGTCGCAGTTATAGATCTCGGGGTCGGAAATAAATGCTTGAGTTGATAAAACGAATTACGGTACAATAAATCTAATTTATGATGCTCCAATCAATAAATAACCAAAACATTCGTTTACCAAATGTTTGTTGCATTTCCCAGAGCAAAGCAAAAGGGGTTTCTCTAAGTGGCCTTATAAACCTCTTTTTGTCTCCTCATGTTTTGCCAATGTCGGAGGACAAATTATCAGAATACCTCAAATTCAATCAGAATCAAATTCAAATTATGGTTCCTCAGAGCGATACGTATTGCAGAGATGGTCGCAAAAGGCTGAATACTACACCCTTCTTATTTAGTTATTTAAGATTAGTAGTCAAGAGTAAGGAATTCCAAGCGTTTCACACCTCAGGTTAACTTGTCGACTTTCCTCACATTTACCTTCGATCTAAGGATCTATTTCAGTAACATGCAAGAGGAAACTGTCAAATGAACTATCGCCGTGACGATGAAATCATCGTTTTTTGTAAGTTGAACCCTATGAAATACCATGATCGGCATTAGCAGGCAGTATATGTACTTTATGAAAGATCTCACTAGTTGTAGCATCTCCATTACATCAAGGTTTTATCAGTTTGTTCCACTAGGAATAAGTTTCCAAATATTTCTATTATGGGTATGGTTTTTAAAGTCGAATCACTTCCAATCTTCAATCAGACTTTCTATGAACTGAGTTAACAAATTTAAAAGTGGAGAAAATGACAAATTCTTGCATTCTTCTTCACCATCAATGGAGGTTTTATCAGTTTCTTAAAGTAGAACCACTTTGAATCTTTCCCTCTCTTGCGATTATATACAGACTTTCTATGAAATTTAAAAGTGGAGAAAATGACAAATTTGTACAAATTTATAAAAATTGACAAATTTTCAATTCTATGTAACGATACTAACTAAATACGAATTCGCTTCCGGTGTATTGAATTTCATTTAAAGTCCATCAAACATTGCGGACTTACACAGCGGAAGAATTACAAATTTCAAGATTAACTGTGCGTTACAGAAAACAGAAAAGTTTTTGTATAATTTGTTGCATTTTAAACGATGGGCCTAAGGATCGTCTTTCAGCTGCTGTATTAAACGAAAACTAAAAATTTTTTCTTTATAGTTTTGCCCTGTCATATTGCCGTTTGCTTCAGGGCTTGTTTCCCCCTTCAATTCCCTCAACGTCACAATGAACGTATTCAGACACATTGTAACAAATCTAACTACAAATTCACTTCCAATTTTACAACTTCACTACAACCCTATACTTAACTTAAATTTGTCAATAAACAGCTGATTGTTTAAACAGATGACACTGTAAGCGAATGCATTAGACTTACGTTTTAACTAACCACACTAGCAACTAACATAATAACATATCTACTAATAAATGATGCAATATTTTAGATACAAGTTTTAATAAACCGAAAATAAAATAGAACAAAGAATGAATAGCAACTGAACTAAACCAAATCAAGTTAAACATACAATCTTCCACCACCAAAATATGAACATAAAATCGGTTACATTTACTATATATAGAAAACAAAATAGAAATATAAATTATATCAGCTGAAATAAAAAAGCACCTTACGAAACCACCAAAATAAAAGCAAATGTAAAACAACTAACTACTAAATAATCAGTGAAAACTAAAAAATGTGTAATATAAAACTACTTACAACACTGAGAAATAAAAACGCAAATCTGAAATCATTAAAAGCTGAAAAAAATGGAGAAGCTCACAAAAAAGATTGCATGCTACATCGCATTTCTTTTATTTTTTCTTTGAAAAACACATTAGAAAAAATCTCAGAAGGCTGAATATACTATCCTTCCTACTTACTCACCTAGAAGGTCAATCAATCAAAGAATCGTAGCGTTTAGCCGCCTATAGTACGGAATTCCAAACGCTTCGATATTTTTCACTCTTCTTTAATTGATAACAAAAATATTTAATAGAAATGCTATAATTTGGCTCATCTAACGGAGTCATGGTCGCCCTCATCTGTGGTTTTCATCAAGTTCATTTACACAACAAAATTTATTTGGCGCAATCGCTATATTTTTATACGCTTAACAACTTCATGTGACTGACCGTGGCCAATATTTAGTACACACAACTATGGTTTGTTAGATCGTGGATTAGTGTCCAAGCGGTGGTCACTTCGAGGTGCTAACCAACATATCAAGTGGTGGAATAACCGACAAGTTTCTCGACAAAAGTTTATCAAACTGAAATTCGAAATCGTCATTAAACAAGTAGATCCCTCTCAGTCCCTAAGAGTGGGTAGCTCTCCCACAGCCAACTCTTGTTATACCACTTAAAGGACATCGAGACTCTCTGCTGACAGCCGACCATCCCCGGACTGTTGTATCTGTTGTATATGAGCTAGCGGACATGAGTCCGATTGGGACTTTGTCCTTAAAATACAGGGTGACGCATCAATTGCACTGCAATAATAAACTCTAATAACTTTTTTTAATCAATGTATTTAATTTATCCTTTTTTATTGTATAGAAAATTCAATTTTATTTTATATAACTTATTGGTTTTGAAGATGATAGACCGTAAATGACCTCCATGCTCATTCACGCATATGCGGCACCTGATCAGAAAATTATTCATTGTAGGATCGCCTCAATTATTGTTTTAATGGTCTGCTTCAATTCTGTCAAATTTCTTGATTTCGTTCTGTACATCTCTTGCTTTTCATAACCACATTAAAAAGGGGTCTGGTACAGTCAGGTCAGATGACCTTGTTTGGAAATTTTCGTTGGAGCTCCGCCATAACCGGTCTGGCTATATGTACAATTGCTCCATTTTACTGGAACCTAATGCTATTGAAACGGATACGTTTTCGGTGGAGTTCTGGCTAAAAAAAACTTCTTTAACATCTTTAAATAACGATCCCCATTGACAGTTGAGACTAGCACGATTCGTGCGCTACCCTGTACTTCTTTAATTCAAAATAACAAGCGTTTCTCCGTTCTCCTAGATTCCAAACTGACAGTAATTTTGTTCTACTTAAGGCAGAGTCTAGATAAATATATCTATCTACCCAAACAAGTTCCATGAGTTGTTATGAACGTAACCGATAACTTGATTTCGCCCTCATGCAATACTGCAGGAATCATACTTAAATTACATAATTTTCAATAAATGTTGTTATTTGGGAAACCAGCACATTTTTTCTACCTATGACAAAGTCTGAACGAAATTAGTACGCACATCTCCATTAAACAAAATTTCTTTTCCCAGATGAAATATATGCAAATTTTTCATATGGAATTCGGTTTGCACAAATTTCCCATTGTTAGTTTTAACCTCTATGGTAGCAACTGAAGCGAAATATTCTTTTCCCTACGTGTATATCATACTACCGAATTTTCAACCGTTGATATTTTAGTCAACTTTTTATTTGAGTGGTATGCAGATGCCTGCTTTACGGGGATATTTCTGCCACAGAACGCTAAGGTTCTCTGCGTTTCTGGATTTTTATACTCAAGTCAGCAAAAATTATTTTCCATGTAGAGATAGATGGGGATACCGAATATAAACACTGGAGATATTTCCCGTTGTCTCAAAATGGAATTAATAAGCTGATAATTATTTGAACCGACATTTTTAATTTGCTCCACCACATATCAAGCTTAATTGGAGGAAGCTATTGATTTCAAGCGGAATTACATTTGATTCATTTTACCTTTATCACTAGACTGTAAAAAGTCAGTGTAGTAAGTAGGAAAGGAGAATGTAAACAAAAAGCAACTTAAGTAGTAACTGAAAACTTGTAAAAGCGGAATTCCGTTTGCAGAATTTAGAAATATTTTGTTTGCAACGAAATTCTGTTTGGGGTTAATACGAGTTTCTGCCGTAGAAAGAGGTGATTATTTCTTACCAACGCTATCTATTAAATGTAACAGGCATCATAGCTCTCAATAGTCACCACCTGGAGGAGTATGAATCCACGTTACATCCCTAGAACATTCTTTATGCACATTAGAAGCAAGCAAATTTTAATTACAATTTTCAAATAATTACTAGGACATGTGCTGCATTACAATTCGTATTTATTTGAACACAGTCTCTGAAAAGGTAGGTGATAAATTACAAATCACATTGAAATTGTTTTCCCCGAACATCGGCCATTGTTGTAAATGTAGGCTAAACGGATTTTCTTTTCCAATACAAAATAAATAAACAAAAATCCATTTTTTTGTACTGACTTCAAACATAATGCGAAAATGATACATTTGACATTAGAGGCTAACACAATAACCTTCTTTGCCTTTTGGTTCCCCAAAGTTCATTAAAGAAAGGCAGTAAAACGGCAAAAGGTAAATTAAAAATTCCAACACAATGAATTTCAAGGAATATCAACGGAATTATTGATATTTCTTGGTATAAAGATGAAAACAAATTTCACTAAACGGAATTCCTTGAGTTCAAAATGAAACGAAATTTCATTCGCAAAATTTACATGTAGTTTCTGAATTCCATTTGAGATCAATACCAGCTTTAAGTTCCTAAATTTTTAAAGATGTGTAAATTTGCTTATGGTGATAAGAAGTGATAATTGGAGCTCAATAGGAGCCACGAAAGGTGAAAATAATGGAAAACTGATCGATTTGTTTGATGTTTCTTTCACTTTGCACTGGAAATTTAAATCCGCCGGCTTCATTCCGAATAAATGGTCGATATCTTAATCACAACGTACTGATCTTGTGATTATTTTTTTGTTGTGAAATTTTGAATGATACTGCA
Source organism: Philornis downsi (assembly GCA_019455685.1). Lineage (NCBI taxonomy): Eukaryota > Metazoa > Arthropoda > Insecta > Diptera > Muscidae > Philornis > Philornis downsi. Next base: position 26,082 of record JAHXMU010000129.1, read on the forward strand.
TATTTAAAAAAATTTTTTTGTGCTTAGCTGCATTTTTATCACGAACGACATTCTCGCTTCCCACAAAAAGAATACAAATTTTCCTTGTTGTCGTATATTTTATATTTGTCTCCTTCCCCATTACCAAAGGGGCAATGATAGATTATTGAGGTTTGCAAAATAAAAGCATCCTCCAATGGAATGATTACTTCTGCGTCACCCTGTATTTACGTTAGACAGATGCCGTATTGAGCGACATCATAGAAAATCTTCGTTCTGGCCGAATTACGAATTCAAAAGTACGCTAAATTTATTTATAAGTTGTTTTCCGTAAGAAAGAAATCAAAATTGTTAATTTTATTTTTTGTACAAAAAAATAGTCTCCTTTTTAGAAAATATCATGACATTTTATTAACATTGGGCTCTACAAAAACATAATAACAAATTAAAGTGAGCTTCAGCTCCATCTCAAGTATCAATCAAGCAAATAACTTAATACTAACATTCCAACAAAACAGAATTGCAACAACTATTTTATTAACATTTATTTATATTGTATTATACCTGTGTACTAAAATCGTTATTTAAGATGGATATATATATTATATTTACTTAATATTACTACTATTATTATTCTGATACATATGATATTTTTTTCCTATTGGTTTTTACAAATGAAACAAAAAAAAAAAAAAGAATTGAATTACTTCAATAATGATATTAACAAATGGATAACAACATCATCAAAATATATAAATATTTAAATTGAAATAAAAACATTTGTTTGTTAAAATATGAAAAAGAACGAAATTGCAAAGACAACCAGCCCAAATGAAAGCGCAACGTAGAACGCCAATATCATACTTACATGTAAAATCCAAAAACTAATTCAATAAGCAGTTTTGTTGCGCCTCCATTTAACTGGGATTTTTTATTTCATTTGCACCAAAAATTGTCTGCGAATTTAGTGTTTGAAGTGCGACAATTTAAGGCTAATATTGACCGCAAACGCAATTTCTTTTCCCAAATAGAACGTTGACCTCAAACGGAGTGTGAAATGAGAAATCTGACATTTGAGGCTAATACAGGGTGGGTTCTTTGAAGTAAATATGTTAGGCGATTTCTGTTGCTCTGTTCTGACTATGGATTTAATTGAACAAAAGCGATGAAACAAAAATCGAACAGAAATATTTTGTTTAGACCGTCTCTACGCCGCTGTACTCGGAAATTTTTCCTTGTAGAGACAGATAATGCTAAAATGGATTAAACGGAATTACGTCTCTAGGCCAATATACACGCCAAACGCAGCAGCATTAACAAAATATCCGATATTTGTTTGTAAACGTTCAAATTTCCAAATCACAGTCATTGGAACGACGATTGGTATTCAAATATTCTGCCCAAAGACAATAAAATTGGTTAAAAAAATAGTCACTAGCTTGCAAAGTATTCCAACAAATAGCAGAAACTAAGTGCTATCAATAATTTGTATTGGCATTGTGTGCCCATCTATTCAGGGAGTCCTCCCTCAAAAGAAAATCCATTACAACAATTGATTGACGTTCTAACCAATTATATTTTCTTTGTTTGTAAAAGGTTGTAATTCAGATTGTTAAATAAAATGTAAATTTTACTATTACGTATAAATAATTCTTTTCGAAATTAGTTTTTCGTTTGAATTGTCATTGGTTATTGTTGAAAATGCTGAGAACATTGAAGGCAAGTACATGGTTTTTTTATTTCAAATATGAAACATTAAAGTTTTTAATTAGGGAATGTGTTAATTTAGGAAATGTACAAAAATACAGTTAGTTGAATATGAGTAAAATTCCTTTAATTGTATAACATTTAACTTAATGAGCATTCTTTTTTGCCATATTTTTAAAATTGTTTAGTTAGTGTGATAACATATCTACAACCCACTAAATCCAACATCTTCAAATATAGCCGTTTACATGGGAGGAATGTTAGTTTTCAATTTCAACGGCGTCCATAAATACACTTCATAAACGAACGATATGAAAAAGTGCACCGTATCTCCATAGTCTGCTTATGTGCAAGAAAGGATCTCCTTGGATGTCTTTCATATAAAAAAATGTATTTACTGGTTCCTTTTGTATAGAAACTATCTTTATGGACAATTTTCGTATACTAAATAGTCTTTATTGACACTTTTCGCACAAAAGCTTTTCTAGAAAACTGTATTTATTTACACCTTTCATATGGAAAACTGTTTTTATTGATATTTTTGTTATGGGAAAATGTTTTGTGATCAGTTATTATATAGAAAAACATATTTATTAACACTTTATATAGAAAACAATCTTTGGTGATCTTTGGTTCATATTGAAAAAAAATCTTTGTTTACATTTTTCATACAGGAACCTGTCTTTGTTGGCACTTTTCATATAGAAAACTGCCCTCATCGACATTTTTCGTATACAAGAGTACCCTATCGACACTTGGGGCAGTTTTCTGTTGAATTGTATATCGATATTGAATGCAATGTTTACTTGTAACCAATAAATTTTACTGAATAATGTAAAAGATACTATTTTTACTTTGGTTATTAAGTAAAATTGCAGACGAAGATTAGCAACATTACAAAAAGTGATGTGTAGAAGCACTTAAAATACTTGTGAACATTTACCACTTCGCAATAGGTAAATGTTCAAAACTTTTATGAGGAATTACTCGCTGTTTAGGTGTTTTTTTTTTCCAACATAGAAGTAAATTTGTTTGCGATGTTAACTTAATACTTATGAAATTCTATGTCGCCTCAGCACTTAAGTGGAATCATACTATAATTTGGTTGTGTTTAGAGTATTCAAATGCCATACTATTTCCGAAAATCAATTTTCGAGTTACGGGAACATAAAATTTGTTTCAGTCGCTGTTTGCTGTGAGCTGATGGGATAGTGGGAGATGAGAGATATGCTGCAGGTGTATTCGAACATAATTTTTTTTACATACTTGGGAATTGGACGAGGCCACACTCTTCAAAGACGTTGTTCTCAGTTGGGATAGATTTTAAGTAAACATTTGATTTCCACTCAATATTATGAGCCCTCTGTGAACAATTACCCATTTGTAGCCAGAGAAATAAATTCTCTTACAATTTTCCTTTCTCTATGTACGTACGTGGAGTAATTATTTCGCTCTGGAGTGAAATTCGCTTGTTCGTTAAGTTCACCCAAAAGCTTAATTTTGTCCTCCCTCACTAACTTTACAAGTAGTGAATTTTAATAATTTAGAGTTGATCAACTTACTATAATCTGCAAAAATGGTAATCTATATATGTAAAGTTATGGAGTTATTGCGCAAAGAGAATAATGAAGAGAGCGGTATCATCTTACGTTCTTGGTTCTCTAATCATCATAACTTCGGCTCATAGAGGAGTACATACTCTACAAAAAAGAACTCGAGATTTCACCACAGAGATTTTCCGTAGGCTCAAAGAAACTAAATGTTTCCAGTGCAACGACTTATATAACTCCTGAAAGTGTGCAGTGTTGTCCGTATAGAGGTCATTAACATTGGTTTGATATAAGTATGTAGTTAATAAATGGTAAATACCGCGGACTTGATTCAAAAATTACATCAAACAATCAAAAATCTGCTTCTGCCTACTAGTCGAACATTTCATTTTTTGGAGCCCACATAGAGTTGTTTTTTCCACTGCACTAGAGCTGTAAAAGTATTGGGCGTTTTCGTAATCAATATTTCACATCAAATTCAATACCGTGTTTTTCCATTTTAATGGGAAAAGGAAAGCAACACTGTTGTTGGATTCAAAATTTTAGACTTTAAACGCAAAATTATTAAAACTTGTTGAAAACTGTGGTTATGTAGATGCCATGGTCTGTAAACACATGCATACGAGTATACTTCTATTTGGCATGTGTATTTATTCAATGACTTTGATCTTTTTTATCAAATCTTATAAAGATTGCACACATATCTCTGAATAAGGAAACATTAAGTTGCCGGGAAATATTACGTCTAGTCAGCTACAAACAGTCCGTAGAAATTATCGCAAAAAGGCACGCAAAGTGGCAGTTCAGTGCTGCGGAATTTCCAAATTCTTATTGGGAATATGTGTATTTGTAAGAAATTACAAGCAAGAAATAACATTTGATCGGAAAGCATTAGATTTGAAAGGTTTATTATTATAATTTCGTACATAAAAGAACTTCAATGTTTGCTTATACATTTAGAATAATGGATATTAGCGAATTAACAAAGGAAGAGGTAAGTAATTAGCCAGTTATTATGTTTACATTGATTAGTTGAGAATACTTACGACTTTATTTGTTCGTAGTTCACATTCATAAATTGCAACCTTTTCGTTCCAGTACATTCTTACATTTACATTTAAATTTTTGGACATTTCTTGGTTTGAGAACGATTTCGTTTTTATTCTCCAAAATTTTTCATTGGTTACTAAGAAACTAAGAGAGCAGGCCTATTATTCAAAAACTAACGACATTTGACACCTCTATTGTGAATACATATGGTTGGTGGGCGCACTAATCTGACTTAAATTGTTCAAATTGCGTTCCGAGCACTTCCTAAATTATTTACTACATAGCGCAACATCCCTGTTTCTGCCACTGACATATCGGTTTTTTTTTCTTATTCCATGAAAAAGTTGCTAGGGAGATACTCAATTTGTCATCTAAACAAATTTCAGTTAGTAAATTTTGCTATTAAAAAAAGGTAATTTCAAGAAAAAGTACAAGAAAACAAAAGTTGAGTTTGTAAACAACCTTTTTTAACAAAATTTCTGTGAATTGTTTTGGGATTTATGATGCAAAATATGCAAATACAGATTGAAAATTGTGATAAAGAATTTCTGCTGTATACGCCCCGGAAAAAAACTTGCTGACTCTAATGTGGGTTGAGGCTGCGCTGGCATTTCTTTCTTTTTCAATCAGCAAAACGATGGAGAATTTCGTTCATATTAATTGATAACGAAGGTTCATAGACATTTTTGTTTGTTTTCAGTCGAATATTTCAAACGAGGAATTGAGCCCATTGCAATAAGATGACCGATTCCAAATATTTCTCTACCACCAAAAAGGGTGAGATCTTCGAATTAAAATCTGAACTCAACAATGACAAGAAGGAGAAGAAGAAGGAGGCAGTCAAGAAGGTTTTTATCACAGTTCTTGCCCTAATTCATATAATTGAGTATCTTGAATTTGATTCCCCTACTTGTAGGTTATTGCCAGCATGACCGTGGGCAAAGATGTTTCTGTCTTATTCCCCGATGTGGTGAATTGCATGCAAACGGATAATCTTGAACTGAAGAAACTCGTCTATTTGTATCTCATGAATTATGCCAAATCGCAACCTGATGCTGCCATAATGGCTGTTAACACCTTCGTGAAAGATTGTGAAGATTCGAATCCCTTGATAAGAGCTTTGGCAGTGCGCACTATGGGCTGTATACGTGTGGATAAGATCACCGAATATTTGTGCGAACCTTTGCGCAAATGTCTTAAGGATGATGATCCCTACGTGCGTAAAACGGCAGCCGTCTGCGTGGCCAAGTTATACGACATCTCCTCATCTATGGTAGAGGATCAAGGATTCCTTGATCAACTCAAGGACTTATTGTCCGACTCGAACCCCATGGTGGTAGCCAATGCCGTGGCTGCTCTAAGTGAAATCAATGAATCTAGCCAATCAGGTCAACCATTGGTTGAGATGAATTCTGTCACTATAAATAAACTGTTGACCGCTCTTAATGAATGCACCGAGTGGGGCCAAGTGTTCATTTTGGACTCTTTGGCCAATTACAGTCCCAAGGATGAACGTGAAGCCCAATCCATTTGTGAGCGCATCACTCCCCGTTTGGCTCACGCCAATGCTGCCGTTGTCCTAAGCGCTGTTAAAGTTCTCATGAAGCTATTAGAAATGCTTTCAAACGATGGTGATTTTTGTGCCACTCTCACCAAGAAATTGGCTCCACCTTTAGTTACTTTGCTTTCATCAGAGCCTGAAGTTCAATATGTGGCTTTGCGTAACATAAATTTGATTGTCCAAAAACGTCCCGATATTCTAAAGCATGAAATGAAAGTATTCTTTGTCAAATACAATGATCCCATTTATGTGAAATTGGAAAAGTTGGATATTATGATTCGTCTGGCTAATCAAAGCAATATTGCTCAAGTACTCAGCGAATTGAAGGAATATGCCACCGAAGTTGATGTGGATTTTGTAAGGAAGGCGGTTCGTGCCATTGGCCGTTGTGCCATTAAGGTAAGTTCTTGAAAACTAGAGAAAACATAAATTGTAATTTTTTTGAATTTGCATGGCTTTTTTTATCAGTACACTATGCTTTTCACATATTTCTCTTCCATAATATACATTGTTAAATTAGCGTGCTGAGGTAGCCATTAGTGTAGCTGAGGTAGCCACGATTTTTTTTTTATGACGCTTATGTGTGTTAGTGTTAAACTCAAGCAGTTTCCAGCCACAGAAGAGATACCTCTGAGATACATTTCTATGAGATACTTCTTCAAAAAGTATTTAATTATATTTCTGTCAGGCGAAAGGGACTTTGTAAGAATTGTCTGTGTAAGCACTTTCACTAAGCAATGTAATTGCAAACAGCGTTCTTCAGGGACTTCTATAAGAATTGTGGGTATTTTCTCGAACAAGTTTTTTTTCCTTTGCTTTAGTTTTTTTAAGAGTTATTGGTCAGATAAGGATTTTGCAAAAAAAAAAAATACCCTAGAATTCAAATTTCATCCGCTACGGTCTGAAAATCTTAAACATATAAGTCGGAATTTATTCACAATATTATACAGGATATGCTCGTTAATCGATCGGAAATCTCATCGAAATACCAGAGCGCTATATTAATAAAAAAAACTTAAAAACATTAAGACAAAAATCAGTATCGAAAATGTAAATTTTTTACATACTATTTGAAATAAATTGAATTATGATTACGACCTTTTGATTATCACTCATAAAATCTAGATTTTTTGATCTTAGAATACTTTAGTTTTACGTAAACATAAATTCAGGTGTAATGATAGTGGTACAAACTCGGTTTTAGAATTTTTCATAACTGCACTTGTTTGCATTTCAGATGACGATATATAACTCGGTTATAACAGTTCCAAATTTTTTAAAATGGTATTTCCTTGCCAAATGAAAAGTATTTTTCACCTACAGTGTTGCGCAAAACAAAAGCAACAAAATGTACTCCAGACTATAAATATATAATTTTCATAAAAACAAAATATTTAAAACAAAGCTTTTTTTCACAGAGGTATTATTAAGCTATAAAACCAATACATTACAACAACAACAACAATTTGCGGACAGCAAAGCCGGAATTCACTTGCGCAAAACAATAGCAACAAAATCAATATTTTGTGTATCCGCCCTTGTTTGTAATAACATCTTCGCACCTTTTTGGCATCGAGGCAACTAATGAATAAAAACAATCCTCCGGAAGGTTCTCCCACTCAGTTTTCAACTTGTTGAATAGCTCCTCTTTGTTGGAAAACCGATGTCCTGCCACTCTCCTTTTAAGGATGCCAAAAAGGTTTTCAATAGGATTCAAATCAGGTGATTGTGCCGGCCAATCAAGAGTTTGAATACTACTGTTTGTTAGCCACTCTTTTGCCACTTTCGATGTGTGTTTCGGATCGTTATCATGTTGAAACACCCATCGAAGTGGCATATTCCACTCTGCATGGGGTAGCATTTGGTGTTGTAGTATGGCTCGATATCCCTCACCGTTCATTATCCCATCTATTTTATGAAATGCGCAACACTGTATATTGTTTTTGTGTTTTTTTACGCTGGTAACAGTAAGTTTTTTATTTACGGGGTACATCTCCAATCTAAAACAGTGCACATATGTATTAGCAAATTATTCTTCATCTGGAAAAGTACACTTTTCATTTGAGAAAATGACTTTTCCATTTAGAAAAGTAAACTTTTCATATTGAAAAATGCACCCTACTTTTTTTCTTTTTTTAACATTTTATTTAGAAAAATTCACTTTAAAAAGTCGTAAATTTTTCATTTATCATTTCCAGAAGTACACTTCATTCAGAATGGTATACGTTTTATTTGGAAATGTACATTTTATGTTTGAAAAAACGAATATTTATTCCAAAAACTAAACTTTTCGGTTCGATAAGTATCTTTTTTTTTTTTAAATTACATTTTGTTTTGCTTCGCTTCATCTCAAATACATTTCGTTTAGAAAACTTCACTAAAACTTCATTTAAAAATGTTCTTTTAGAAAGGGTACATTATTTAAAAGCAGACTTATTTTATAAACCCATACGCCCCTTTAAAAAATAACGTTTTTTTAGGACAAATTCTTTATTTAGAAAAGTGAATTTTATTTAAAAAAGTACGCTTTATTTTGAAAAGCATATTCCATGTAGGACCATTTTTCATAGGGTATACTTCCATAAATTCACTTTAAGAAGCTACTAAGAGATCTTTTGAAAAAACGACCCTTTCCTTTAGACACTTTGGATAAGTATATATAATGTAGAAAAAATTAATGTTTGTTTTAGAATGATGCACGTTTCTTTAGAATGTTTGGAAAAGTACTATTTTCATATTGAAGAGTGCAGTCTTCGTTTGGAAAAATACATTTCACTTATAAAAGTAAAATTGCTGTTTACATTTTACAGTTTGAAAATTCGGTACATTTCATACCCTACACCACATGCGGTGGTGTTACTGAAATATATGAACCAATAAAATTAATTCTCACAATAAATCTTCTTTAAATTCAATTTAATAAATTTCTTCCATTTTTTTTTTTCCTTTCCACAGGTTGAAGCCTCTGCTGAACGTTGCGTATCTACTCTTCTTGAGCTAATTCAAACAAAGGTCAACTATGTGGTCCAAGAAGCCATTGTGGTCATTAAGGATATTTTCCGTAAATATCCCAACAAATACGAGAGTATCATCAGTACCCTTTGTGAAAATTTGGACACTTTGGATGAACCAGAAGCTAGAGCTTCTATGGTCTGGATTATTGGTGAATATGCTGAACGTATCGACAACGCTGATGAATTGTTGGATAGCTTCTTGGAAGGTTTCCAGGATGAGAATGCTCAAGTGCAATTGCAGCTCTTGACAGCCGTCGTAAAATTATTCTTGAAACGTCCTTCGGACACCCAAGAATTGGTGCAGCATGTCCTTTCTTTGGCCACCCAGGACTCGGACAATCCAGATTTGCGTGATCGTGGCTTTATCTATTGGCGTTTACTGTCCACTGATCCAGCTGCGGCCAAAGAGGTCGTTTTGGCTGATAAACCTTTGATTTCGGAAGAAACAGATTTATTAGAGCCCACATTGTTGGATGAGTTGATTTGTCACATTAGCTCTTTGGCTAGTGTTTATCATAAACCGCCCACAGCATTTGTGGAGGGCCGTGGCGCAGGCGTGCGCAAATCATTGCCCAATCGTGCGGCTGCAACTGGTGAAAGTGGTGAGGCAGCCGCCGGTAGCGGTGCTGAGGCTATGGTTATACCAAATCAAGAATCATTGATTGGAGATTTGTTGTCCATGGATATAAATGCACCAGCTATGCCATCAGCAGCTCCGAACAACATGGGAGTTGATTTACTGGGAGGAGGATTGGATATTTTGGTGAGTATAGGCTGAATAATGAGAACATATTTATAAATAGAGCAGCTTTGAACAATAGTTTTTGCTGTTGCAAAATTTTGGGAAACAATAAAAGCTAGACTCCTTTCTGAAGGTACAAAATGCCTTCCCACCTCTAATTTACGCTGTTACGGCGCCTCTATTTTCCTATTGGAGTATAAGTAGCTGATTTTTTTTGACCGATGCCAAATAATTAAGCTCTCATTGGCAAGAGGAACTAAATTTGTCCGGGAAAAACTAAACAGTTACATGAAGCGTTATTTTCAGCAAACAACTAATAATGATGTTTTTGATGTATTTTATAGCTTGGTGGTCCCCCTGCTGAAGCTCCCTCCGGTGGTGCTACCAGTTTATTGGGCGACATTTTTGGTCTTGGCGGTGGTGCTCTTAATGTTGGTCTACAAATTCCCAAAATCGTTTGGTTACCCGCTGAAAAGGGCAAAGGTCTTGAGATTCAAGGTTCCTTCTCTCGCCGTAATGGAGAAATATTTATGGATATGAAATTTACCAACAAAGCTATGCAACCCATGAGCGGCTTTGCTATACAATTGAATAAGAATAGCTTTGGTTTAGTGCCTGGCCAACCTTTACAAGTTGCTCCCGTACCGCCAAATCAATCCACTGAAGCGAGCTTAACTTTAGGCACTCACGGTCCCGTGCAACGTATGGAACCTCTGAATAATCTGCAAGTGGCCGTTAAGAATAATATCGATATATTCTATTTTGCCTGTCTGATCCATGGCAATGTACTTTTTGCTGAAGATGGCCAATTAGATAAGCGGGTATTCCTTAACACTTGGAAAGAAATTCCCGCAGCGAATGAGGTGCAATATTCGCTTACCGGAGTAATTGGCACCACAGATGGCATTGCCTCTAAGATGACTACCAATAATGTCTTCACCATAGCCAAACGCAATGTGGAAGGTCAGGATATGCTTTACCAATCACTCAAACTTACCAACAATATTTGGGTCCTGCTTGAATTGAAATTGCAGCCAGGCAATCCAGACGCCACGCTCAGTTTGAAATCGCGTTCTGTAGAAGTGGCACCCATGATATTTGCCGCCTATGAGGCCATTATACGTTCGCCTTAAATTATTTAAACCAAACAGCTTATAAATGAAACCAACGATGACTCTCCAATATTAATAATCAGAATTTTGTTTTAAGTTGCATAGTTCGTGTTAATTTGATTGTTATTTATTTGGATATCTCGGCACAAATCTGAACTTTCTTAAAGGGGAGAACTCATCCTGTTCTCATGTGACTTGTATTATTTTTGTAAAACAAATCAAAATTTAGCATCCTATTTTCTAATTTAAACAGTTTAACTACCATAAGAACATTCCTTGAGAGCTCTGTACGCCTTGGCTGTCTAATGCAATAACTGTTGTTGCATGCGTACTCTATAATCGATAATAATAAATATAAAATAATGAAGTAAAATTGTTAAAATAAAGAATTGCGAAGTATGTGGTCGAACATTTCAATATGTTGGCTACGACGAATACGCTCTTCATATAACTGTAAGCACCCATAATCAATAAATGTTATTCAACAAACAAAATTATGCATATTAGATAAATATTTAACTAAAAAAGCGTTTTGCGCTCCAGCATCACCTGGAAGTAGATTAATATAGTCATTACTTTGTCAGTTCGCGTTCAGTTTCTATATGATGTCTAGGACGTTTTGTTTCGGAAGGAAATCGTTCATGGTATCTTCTAAATGAAAAGTGACGACCTCTATGAAATGTTTGCCGCCGAAGGCAAATTTCTTATTATATGAAAGGCGTCTCCTTTGGGAACCCATTTATTTGGTTTTATGGATACCAATTCTAATAAAAGAGACACAATTTTTAATTCAGGATTGCAATTGTAAGCCTCAAGGCCGATTTAATTAAACTACAATATTACAACATATCTTCTCGATAATTCAATAACAAATGCATTATACAACTTTACAATACTAACGTTATAAAAAGATTTGTGTATTGCAAAAACTTGATTTACAATATGACGGTCTACTTCACTCAGAATTTTGGATGTTTTTCGTCCTAAAATACGGAATTGTAACTTTAATTGGAATTTACAGCTACTCCCTAATATAGCGAATAATTCAATAACAGATTAAATGGTAAACATTAATAACTCCAATTAATTTTTTTAAGGTTTAATTAACTAAGTAATTGAGATGGCTCAAAAAAAAAAATAATAAGTTTAGCGATTATCATTTCCCCGTCTAGAGTGAAAAAAAAACAAAAAAAAAAAGATGGACAGCGAACTATTTGACGGCAATATCCAAGAGAAAAAAGGGTTCAAGCGGATAATTATAGATGAGAAATATCATTGAAATACGCAAGAAGTCTCTTCTCGAAAGTGTTTTAGGATGAAGAAAAAACTTTTAATGTGTTGCTTGGAAGTTTTTGCAAATATATTATGAACATATGCTTAAATTTCCCAAGGATTTCGAACATGACATGTAATCAAACAAAACGCTCCATACTACTACAACATAATTGTTAATAATTAGAAAAGCTGATTTGATTTTTCCCAAATCAAATATGAATACCTTTAACCACGCAACCAAGCGAAACATTTTTGTAGTCGTGTAGTTAAGAAATCCATTTCCGTTTAGGATTGTTAAATAAATAAATGGGAATCCACACTAGATTTTCAATAAACTAAATTACTCCAGCTATTGGTAATTATTTCAGTAGCTAATTTGTATTATTTATTGGTGGAATTGTGAACAAACATTATTGTAATTTTGAAATTGTTATGATGAAAACAAACATCAAATAATTTCGAATCCAGTTAAACTATTTCGAGGTATGTATTTTTTAGACATCGAAGGGGAGAACTAATTTTGTAGATTATCGGTGGAGATGTGACCTACCGTGATTTATGTGTTTTATATAAGCTTAGTAGCTTAAGTAAGATGAAATTCAAAGGGGATATGTCTTCTTCTGTTCGTATAAGTTTTCTGGAAGAAACTTTTCGAATGTAAAAATGTCTAGGAAACGCAGTTCATATATATAACTTGTCTTGAACGATACTTTTTATATGAACAAGTGTTTCGGAAGGCACTTTTCGCATGACCTTCCAAATGGAATAGACGCTTTTATACAGTAACAATTTATTTCAAGTCAGCTTCTATATGAAAAGTGTATTTGAAGACATTAATCAAAAACGAAAACTGTGTTCAAAGAAAAGTGTTTTGTATAAAAATTGACGCACAAGGCATTTTCGCACAGTGACAAATTTCTAAATGAAAAATTTCTCATGAAAAACGTGTTAGGCAACGCTTTTCTATGTGGAAAATGTCTTACGTTTCCCCTAGGACACTTCCATAGGATAGTTACTTGCCGAATGATTTTTTCGTTATTATACAGGGTGGACCATATGAGTGTTGGCGATTTAATTCTTCAATTTCTCGGTAACGCGCGGCGCGGGGTGGCGGGGGGATATGTTGTTCGCTGCGCCGCTTCCTGGAAATTTAGTCGCCATTTAGCCGTACACGGGAGTGCAGCGTGCAAAAACAACCGGCTCAACAGTACCAATTACGGTTCGTGGTCGCCCAGTTACTGCAAGATCAGCCGACATTGTGGAGCGTGTTCGTGTTTCAGTTCACGACGGTTAGAGCGAACAATTATTGCAACATGCTAGCAGACTTTTTGGTGCCAGCTTTGCAAGAATTTCAAGGCAATACCTCGAGGATGTGGTTTCAACAGGATGGGGCCACATGTCATACGGCTAGGGTATCCATAGAGCTGCTGAAAAATGTTTTTCCTGGAAAACTCATTTCGAAAAGGGATGATATTGAATGGCCCCCACGTAGCTCCGATCTCTCTCCATGCGATTATTTTGTATGGGGCTACCTCAAATCGGTAGTCTACGAGAATAATCCAACCAATTTAGAGCAGTTGAAGAGGAACATTATTCAGAAAAGTAACAAAATACCGAGAACAACTTTTCAACGAGTTTTCCAAAATTTGCGACTTCGGTTTCAAGAGTGTCAAGCAGCCGAGGGAATCCATTTGGACAACATTATTTTTAAGTCTTAAAAATTCCCATGTTTCTACTTTTTAAAAATACAAACATATTGTTTTTATATTTTGTAGTTTTTTTTTAATTGAATATTTAAACCGCCAACACCCTTATGGCCAACCCTGTATATATTTCAGAAATTTCCCTATTCGAAAGATTCCTCTAAGAAGAATTCAACCATCTGGGATCGTCAACAAAACAATTTGGTAAGAACATTTTTATATAGAAATGTATTTCTTAAGAGAAAGGTGTATAAAATCGCTTTTATGTATCACGACTAAAGAATACCGCATCTATTTTAATAAATGTATAATCTCTAAACAATTATTCGGTATGTTTTTAATAGTTCTAACATAAATAAAAAACAGGTTATGGATTAAACCAAAAAAGGAAGAAATTTGTTGCTAGTTACAACCAAACGGTTGTTTTGCATCAATTCAATCAATTATTATGGTAGTTGAACTGCGCATTTTGTGTGCAATTAGTTAACGTCAACTAATTCGCCTCAACTACGCTTTATTTAGAGATATATCACCTAAGACATATTTGAAATTTAGTTCATATCAACTATAGTACCGAACTTTTTCCATGTATAGAAATATTTTCAAGTACCTACTGTAGTTACAGTACGAATAAATACCAATTACGCAAGTACTCGGTAGTGCAACTCGATTTGGCAGCGAAGTAGAACAAATTCTTGCACTATTTGTTTATAAATTTCCGAAAAGACTTTGTTCCTAACTCACAAGGGCTACGGAAAAAAACCGCAACTACAGGAAAAGCTCAAATTACAATGGATAAAAATGCAGCCGAGTTGGAAAAATGGGGTTTCCCATTGCAGGAATTGTATCGAATGGCTTTGCAATTCTACAAACGTAAGTAAACCATTTAGAGGAAACTGACGGACGGCCGAGATATTTGCGTTGCTGACGGTATACGTGTGATGTTTCTGTTTCATTGCAGAAAACTCAGGAAAAGCCATACACCTCTCCTACGAGGATAATCTCAAATTGATTGCATTTAAACAACAGGCCACGTGTGGACCATTCGATCCCAAACATGCGCCCGCCCTGGGCGTTTTGGATGTGATTGGCAAAGACCGCCGAATGCATTGGCAAATGCTAGGCGACATTAGCCGGGAGCAAGCCATGGAGGGATTCATTGATTTGCTCGACACCATGTGCAGTGCCTTTCGGCCGTACATCGAAGCAGTGAGAAAAAATCGCGACGAGACATTGAAGGAAGAACTAAAACGAATGGAGCAGGAAAAATTGGAGAAAGAGCGAAAGGAGCGGGAACAGCAAGAACTTTTGGAAGAGGGTTACAAGGAGGAAATGCAAAGAAGGCAGTTACAGGACGCTCTAAATAAGCAAACATATCAACAGTTTAAGGTAAACATGGCTACAGTGTATAAATGTTATTCCGTGCGCGGGTGGGTGTAAAGGAGGAGTGCTGAGATACGAGTATTAATGTGTGTATGGGTGTGTATGACGGGAAGGGGGTAATTAGGTCAATTTATTGAAAACATGCCAGACACTCGAAGGGTATTCCCGCTAAATAATTCAACAGTAACCCAGTTTGAAAATATTACACTTACAAATGGGAACAATGGGCTGCGTGTACAGGCACTATTGAGCACCACAAAATGCGTAACGTTTTGCCTTGTGTACACACTTCTGCCAGTATACAAATGTTTCCCATATCCACAGTTTGAGTGGTAACGATGCGCAGGAAGTCGTCATTTTATTGTACACAACTTTGCGTTTGACATCTCATAATCCACTTAATAATGTACAGCAAAGCAATAAAAGTCTACATTGGACGGAAAAAGCGTGGTGATTGTAAAATGCTAATTAAAGCTATAGGTAATATTTATGTTATCAATGTTGTTAATTTTTTTCTGATGAATTTCTATTTATTCTTCCACAAATTTTAACAAGTCTGCCTAAACATAGTCCTTTGAGTTGCTGCTTTTCTTTCCATATTCTATTTCGTTTAAAGCAGTCAAATGAAATAAAATTCCTAACAGGCTATCACATATGAAATAAAATAAGTTAAATAAGGTGCAAATATAATATATATATATATATATTTATATATAATATAAATTCCAAGATAAAAATTTCCTACGATACTTTTGCAAGTTTAGCGACAAGCGTTTCGATATATAAAGAATAGGTGGCTTCCCATAACTAAGTTACTTAAAAGAACAACAAAAAAATTTTATAAACTCTAGAAACACGAGATATGCGATATTTCTCTGAGGGTTCCATGGAAATATAAGCATACAACCCCATGTCGAAGTCTTCTACGTATCGCATCAATTCGAAGCATTTTCTACACAGAAAACGTACAGAAAACATTTTCTGTGCAGAAAACGTGTCTCCGAAACATTTTCTGTACAGAAAACGTGTCTCCGAAACATTTTCTGTACAGAAAAGGTCTCTCCGAAACATTTTCTGTACAGAAAAGGTGTCTCCGAAACATTTTC
>JAHXMU010000129.1:42273-109895 GCA_019455685.1 Philornis downsi
TTTTCTGTACAGAAAAGGTGTCTCCGAAACATTTTCTGTACAGAAAACATGTCTCCGAAACATTTTCTGTACAGAAAACGCGTCTCCGAAACATTTTCTATACAGAAAACGTGCCTCCGAAACATTTTCCATAAATAAAACGTGTTTCGGAAACATTTTCCGTAGAAAAAACGTGTCTCACAAACATTTTCCATAGAGAAAAATTGTCTCCGAAACTTTTTTATTGAGAAAACATGCCTCCGAAACATTTTCCATAGGGAAAACGTGTTTCCGAAACACTTTCTGCATGGAAAACTTCTCTGAAACATGTCATACATAGAAAAAAGTCTCTGAAACATTTTCCTAAACATGCCTCCAAAACATTTTCTATATGGAAAACAATATCATGATTATGCTCATACATCGAGAACATTTTCTTAACCAACATATATTGGCTCATAGACCTATGCTGAAAAGCAGTTTCCTGGGAACCCAGAACAACAAGCTGTTCTTATACATCAACTGCAGCAGGAACATTATCATCAATACATGCAACAATTACACATGCAAAGCCACAACAATCTCGTGGAAAACACTGCCAATAATAATGCAACAACGACAGCAAACGGAGATGCCACAGACGGTGAAGATACTACAGGAGCGGCCAATAGCGAAGACTTGACGAATGACTTGACAAAATTATCACTGAATGAACATCAGACACAACAACAACACAACGTTGAAAATCAACAATTACAAAACCATAACGATGACGATGAGGACTATGTACTCATACAACCAGCCAAGATATGGACTCGACCGGACATAGAAGAGTTTAAAGTGGAGGTGTCCGCCGGAGATGGCGATGGTGTTATAACCATTGGTCATGGTGACACGGTAACTGTGAGTATCTGCGACAAACAAAGCGCTGTTTTACTTCTTTTCATATTATTTCTTTTGGGGTAGGTCCGTGTTCCGACGAACCTAAATGGAAAATCAATATTTTGGGAGTTCGCCACCGATAACTACGACATTGGGTTTGGAATTTATTTTGAATGGAGCAAACCTGTGACACAAGAAGTCACGGTTCATGTTAGTGATAGCGACGATGACGATGAATTCCTGGATGAAGATTATTTGTCAACAAACGAAGATTTAGAGTGCGGCTCTTTGGCCAATGAACGTAACAACTTAGCCAGTAATTCATCCCCTAAGCCACCAATCTCAATAATAGTGCCCATTTATCGTCGTGAATGTTTCAATGAAGTCTATGTAGGTTCACATAGTTATCCTGGAGAAGGTGTTTATCTACTGAAATTCGATAACAGCTACAGTTTATGGCGTTCCAAAACATTGTATTATCGCGTCTATTATGAACGTTGAAGTACTAGTTGTAGTTATCTCGTTTTAAGCCCAAAACATCCCATTTCGTTCTATAATTCATGCATTATAGTTCCAAGTTATTGTAATTGAAATAGTATTTATTATTATTATTATTACATACATATGTATTTTATATATTAAATCCGAAAGGAAAAAAATATAAATGTGTCGACTATAAAACAAAAACCATTAAAACAGCACATTTGTAATTGTTGTCCATTTATTTGTGTTTTATGTTATACCTTTGTGTAAATGAAAATGTCTAACGAGTAACTTTGTATTTATAGAATAATACATATTACACACATATAAAGATATGCTAAATCCTTAAAGCTTGAACCCATTTACACTTTATTTCTGCTGCTCTAACGTCATTGATCAAAGATTTGCCCAGCACACATTTTCCTTTTATATCGATATTATTGTAGTCCCATCTCAGACATTGCTCGCTATTTATTATTTGTTCTATTGCATTCCATGCGATCATTACTCCATTATCGGAACAGTACTTTTTCGAAGGTCGGTAAGTTTTGCATTCGTACTTCTCCGCCAAGTAGGATATATCACGGAATATCTTATCGTTATTGGCTACACCACCAGATACTACAAGCGCTTTGGGTGATGAGCCGAAAAAATTGCGCTCTATACAAAACTCCATTGCCCGTTGAGTGCGATTCATTATATGACGAGAAACTGCATTAAGGAGGCCCGCACAGAAATCAGCATAATTGTGTATAACAGAATCAGGGGGACAACCTGAAAAAAAAAATGATGGGCATTTTATATAAAAATTATCATTCCTCACGCGCGTTTCCAAGAGGTGCTTCACCAAATTTTCTTATAAAAACTATCTGATTGAAATTTTTGCCTTCAAAATTAACATTTGTTGACGGTTTTTTCTGTTAAAATTACTGTTACACCAAAAAAATAATGATTCCGGAAGTCTATTCATTTTCGCACAGCCCAGTCTAGAATAGAATTTGTCCATAATGTGCCGTAGGTAGAAAATAATTCCAACGGTCTTGATGGCTCTCTTCAGCGACCCCCAATTTAAAGCTATATCTACTTTCATTTATACCTATTCAATGATTAACGAGGCTGCACAATCATCTTGCAAATAACATGACTTATGTTGAGGATGATATTATTCGTGTCTACTGCAGCTTTCTTGGCAATCATTTTGTTTGAGGTAGAATGTCTCACTATAATTTTTAGCTACTATTGGCAACTGTGTTTGTCAGAATAATCCCACAAAGATGAATAGGGGTCGCAGGAATACCTACTCGATCATGTCTTCATAGAATTTTTGACGTGTGGGACAGACGAAAGCAATTTTACAGTTGATTAAAAGGAGGTATGTTCCGTCTTGGGCTTAACCCAGTTCCAGATTCACCGCATTAATATTCTTCAACATATCACCCTCGAAAGGGCCCTTTAAACAATATGCACAAAACTGGTACCGCAAGAACACAACCTTAGATATCAATCACTTGCATTAATTAAACGAAATCGGGCTTAGAAGCTGAAGGAGCATTACCTTATCGCCACCGTTCAGTTAGGCCAGGAGAACATCAGCACTTACAGCTTTGTCGCTTGTATTTGGAACTAGCAACTTATAAAATATCTTATATAGGTATAGTAGAGAATGTCGCATGACAAGATGAGCATCATTCTACGAATAGGAGGTACAAACAGGGATTCCCTTTAAAAATTGTAGAAGGATATAAATATAATATTTTTATCCTATTCAACTCTAGGTGAATATGATTATAACTAATAAAGAACATCCCCGATTATAAATTACTTCACTTCTTACCTTCTTTCCACTCTTGCCTCTTTATAGCGCGAAATGAATTGTTCTTGATGCCCGCAAAACTAAAGTTGCAGTCACGCATGCGTGCCAGTGGCAAAGGAAATCCGAAAGCTGCTGGATTTGTCGCCAATTTCGCTGCATCCTCTATAATTTGGCCACCATTCCATTTAGAATACTGTGGATTTATGTACAGCCTTAAACGCCGTGCAATTTTATCAAAAGCTTCTCCGGCAGCATCATCTAAACTTTCACCCAGCAATAGAAATTCATCGCAACCTTTTACAAAGCACAGCTGAGAATGACCACCACTTATGAGAAGACACAGAAAAGGGTATGGAATGTCGTGTTCCATGCGTGCTTGCAATGCATGTGCCTCCATATGATGCACCGGCACTAGTGGTTTATTATAAGAGCGGGCAATGTGGCGCGCGAAACGCAAACCCACCAGTAGACTTAGAGGAAGTCCTGTTCGTAGACAGAGGTTAATCATAAATTTATATTACGAATATATCTATTTACCCGGTCTATTAGTTACAGCGACTGCATCAATATCTTGAGCCTTCACTTGGGCTTCATCTAGACAGCGTTCAAATACTTCATATATTTTCGATCTATGCAGGTCTTGAGCTCGTGGTGGTATAATGCCGCCATATCTATTATGAAGACCGTTAAAAGCATTATGTTTAACATTGAAATTACGACTCACCTTATGTGAAAACTTTGCTGCGAGTTCAAAACATTGGCCAGTACGTTATTGTTGTTATTCTCACGGCGAATGATTGCAATTCCGGTATCATCGCAGGAAGTTTCAATGCCCATCACAGTTAAACTTCGCTTTATCCCGATAGATAGACATCTAGACGTTGGCTTTATTAAAGTACGTTTGCATTTTATTAACATCTTTACATGTAAATTATGGTACAAGTAAAAAGAGTGAATGTTTTGCTTTTTGCATAATCGAACTAAACTTTTTGTGATAACAAGACAGCTGTTTACACTGAAAGAAAACTGTTGGTTGTATTGCTGACAGGACGCAGTAGTGCTGTTTTATTAGTAACGGCGATAGAAACACTTTTCAATCATATTGCAATGTAAGCAACAAAAACGAAACGGAAACGTTCAAGCAAACAATTAGTTGACTTTTCGTTTACATTTTATAGAAAGCGTTCGTTTTATGTCTTTCCAAATGGGAATTAATGTAACACAAGCTTTTATTTCCACTTATTTTTAATTTATTTCTTTTCCACAAACTGATTATCAATTGCATTGGTTTGGATTCATTCGCTTTAAACTGTTAATGTTTGAAGACTAAGGATGAATGAATTATTTCGTTTCATTTATTTTAAAAAATTTAAAATGTAAAGTCTGATGGCCAAATTAAATCAAATTGCAATATACTACTTCCATATTCCATAAATATTGTTAGATGAACTAGTTAATGATAGTTGCAAAATTTTTCATGGTTTTATTTTTGTATGCGACAGTAAAAAATATAATTCTCCAAAGATAAAATTTCACCTTCTCGTATTTGTTGGCGGCCTCACTGAGCAATTTCTAATGAGCTAAAAGTGATAGAAGCCCATTAACATTTTACGAAGTTTACAAGCTTTTAAAGCTGTCGCGCCCAAAGTGATTAATGTGGTGAACCGAGTTGCTTAAAGTCTAGCTCCTCCTCTTTAAACCTCAGACACTATAAGTTTTATAAGCTAACACAAGAACCAAAATCATTGCATTTACCTAAATATTTACTGCAATAGCAGGATCATTTTGCTGAACACCAATCCATCTACAAACATATTTATAAGAACAAAATTTACCTCACAGCAGGTGTACGAGATTTCAGCTGCATTGCCTCAATACATGTTTCTACAGGATCTTAAAATATGTCTACATGTCAACTATAGAAACATTTTTTTTTTTGGTTGTTCCCTTGAATGTTTTTTTTGCAACTGAGATTATGTATAATGGAAAAAAATATTATTAAGTTCAACCAATTAATTAAACCGATTTCATGGAATGTTATTCTAGCAACGTGTTTAAAAGGCCTTTTAGTGTTCGTGTTGCAAGGTTATGGAAGAGTTTAAGCAGAATCTGTTTATAGTTTTATTTAATATACTCATAGCAGGCCCCACTCTCCAAACGTTTTTTTATATTTCGTTTGAAAATTTTCAATTCAAAAAATAAACATTTTTAAATATCTATGAACATTTTCAAGAGCCTGATATACTGTATCAGAAAATTAATCAATGAATGAATGGACTACTTTCGCAGTTTGGCAACAAGCCTTTCTCTTTGCCAAGTAACAGAATTTGATCAGGTTTCAGGTTCGATTCAAATTAATGAATGAAATTGCTTAAAGCTACTCGTATACTTTCGTTTCAGATTCTCGATGTAAAATATCGGTTTCATTATGTTTTGGGCGATTTTTAGTTTCGTTTGAAGTGAATGATTGTTTCGAATATACATACATCAGAAGCACCGATGAAAACCGCAACGCAAGTAAACTTTCGTTAAGGTCCCTAATTTCTACTAAATCCATTTGCCATATCGATTCTTCTACAGCTGGACGTCTAAAAATAAACGCACGAATGATTTTGAATTTCTCTATTCTGATTTAAACTTAAATGTCTACCATTTTAAATTTCATATTTCGAACCAGCAAACTCCAAAACCCTCTGAAAACTATTGAGCTTTTATGAAACTAGAACTTATGTATTTGAAAAGTTTCGGTTGTTTTTTATACTTTATTATAATATCTTGAAATCAATAGTTACAATGTCTAGAACTAAAATATAATGTAAAAATTGATAATTGTATATATAAAAATATGTTTTGTTTTTTATTTTTTTTTTTATTTTATATTATTAATGATTAATATATTGTTTTGTTTCCTTTTTAATAAAAAAATGCATTAGTTCACTATGAAGAACTAGAATCATTTTTGTTTTAAGTTTATCTCTTTTCTTTTACTATTTTTTTTTTTTTTTTTTGCTTTTCTTTAATTTTTCTGATAGAAAGAAAAAACATGTTTTGCTTTTAATTATTAATGTTACGTTTTTTCACGCATTTTCAGCGTCTGTTCGAAGGGGCGATGGAAGGGCTGAAAGATGACAGAAGCAAAAACGGAGAGGAGGAATTTATGATCAGGAATATGTTTTTTTTAACAATAGTTTAGAAGATTAGGGCAAAACTTGTTTGACTATCGATGAGTTCTCGAAACTTATGCTGGTTTCTTGTGGTAGTTTCATTATAATGACAAAAATGTATACTTTTTGTTTAGATATTCTTTTATTTCAATATATCAATTCAATTTTATTATTATTAAGTTATTCTATTTTATAATAGATTAATAATTATTGTTACCGCTGACGTGTTTAGAGTAATGTTGCATGGTGTTCTTTTTGCATTTATGGTATTTAGTTACATAGTTTTAACATTATGCGAAATGTTGTTTGGTGTTGATTTTAAACTCTCTTAGTAGATTTTATAATTTCCAAATGTTGTAATTTGTTTGTTTTTTTTTATACTGTTTTTTATTATTTGTTTTACTCCATTTTCGTTCAATTTTTCCCAAATTTAATAATGAAAAAAAAAAAGATTACGACGCTTTTAAATTGTTTTTAGTTCAATTATAATTATAATAGTAATAAGCCAATAGTAAGGTTGTTGTTGTTTATGGTTTAGAAATTATTGATTGCGTGGTGTGTGTGTGTGTGTATCTTCCTTTTGTTATGTTCAATAAATTATTATACACATGAAAATTATAAGAATCTGCACTTCCTTTTCTTTGCGGGTTCTGGCGGTTCTAGAGCAGCTAAAATGGCCTCATCGAAGACGTTTTTAAGTCCTTTCTATGAATTGAAGAGTAGAAAAGAGAAATATTTTTAATGTAAAGACAATTATACATTTTATATAATCGATAAACAGAAGGATTTAAACAGTCTTTGATCAATTGTATGAACAGTTACCAACCAACCAACCAACTTACTTGTGTTAAAGCAGAGCATTCCACATATTTCACGGCTTTCAATTCTTTAGCCAACTTTTCACCCATCTCAATGCCAATGGGCTTCTGTTTATTCTTGGCCAACTTTTCCAAAGTACTGGTTTCATCGCGCAAATCAATTTGCGTTCCCACCAACAAGAATGGTATCTTCTGGCAATGATGCGCTATTTCCGGCACCCACTAGAATAAAATATGAATACAAACATAAATTTATTTTTTATTTATATTTAATTAAACATTAAACCTACTCAATAGAAGGCATAACAGAAGAGTGTATATATATATCTTAAATCCAAAATTTTGTAAGCAAAGGCGTTCACGCATTCTAACAAAACCATGTTAATAGTTTAAAAACAGCATTAGATATAGAGAAAAATCGACAATTACAGTACAATTGGTTCCTACCAGGTTCCTGCAAGTAGGTCATAAAAAACAAATGTCCCACAAAGAGGACCTACCGCTTATGAAACGGTAATAAATTATTATACTTGACAAAATCTTTAGAAGAACATCCAAGACAACGTCCCATATCAAGCAAAATTCGATCCCTGCTATGAAAGCTAACAGTCTAGTCTAATTAAATATTAATATATCCAGATACCACCTCAGGACCACATAACACTTATGACATACAAAATATATGAATCGCGATGAACAACCAAGTTGAATTGCAAAATAAGCTTAGTTAGATTGAATATTTGTTTTTCAGGGAAACTCTGCTCTGGAAACTGCCTTTCTGTGAAAGAAAGTCTGATGCTTGCAAAGCTGACGTTTATAACATTGCATAAATGTCGATATTGGACTTTTCAGGGTCCACTTACTAGTTCAGAACTGGTATTTCCATCAAAGAACTAGTCAATCTGCTTTTAAAATTACACCTGGGAACTAATTGTACTTTGGAACTAATTGCACTCTAAGACATTCCAAACTAGTTGCATGCTATACAATGTGGAACTAAAACAGAATTAGTGGTTCAGTACCGTTATTGAACTGATGTAGGTGAACTACATACTAATTGGGAGAAAGTCGTGTAATAATTGTCAAAATTGCCCATGCAATGGAAAAATACACCGATATCAAGCTAAGAGACAGATTTTAAGCTACAATTTAACGTACGGAATTTCTTAGTAACTTAAGGAGCAACGAAATTGTTAACATAAAAAATTTAAATTTCTTTTACCCCCTATTTTGCTATTCCAAATTAAAACTCGTTTATCATTTGATATCTCTATCTTAGGCGTAACATACGTTCGAAAAGGTATATTTTAAAAGGTATTTTAGTAGAAAAAATGTCCTAGCTTTCTGGGGCGATACCTACCAAACTATACGAGTAATCTATCGTCAAAACTGTCTTTCCTACTCTGTATCTAAACTAGACTTATTCACCGCGACTCAACTTGTCAGAAGTAGTTGTAAAATTGTGATCAGACATATTTATGTTGCAATTACTACCAGACATGAACTAGTGTTTTGTTACAAGTAGTCCCTTTTCACTATTCGCTAACTAGTAGCACTAAAACCAGTTCACTAGTTCAGTAACTAGTATTTTCTTGAACTAGTCTCGCTATCTCCTTTCCTTGGGAAATGCTTTAATTACCAAAATGCAATTTACATATACATAGTCCTGCCATATGTTCTGTTACAAATATAAAACGTGATAAAAAAAAAAACAATATTGCATTCAAAATTATTTCATTTATTAGAAGACAATATTGGTTATCAAAAAAAAAAAGTTTTATTCACTCGAAATGGCCGCCTTTCGCTTTAACACAAGCTTTCAAACGGTGTGGCCGTTGGGCTATAGCCGCACGTACGATTTCCATGGAGATCGAGGACGCTGCTCTAGTTAATGCTGTTTTAAGGCTTCCCAAATTTCTGTGGGGAGTCTTGCAAGCCATATTCTCCAATTCTGACCACAAAGCATAATCCAGTGGATTGAGATCTGGACTCCCTGATGGCCAATCTTCTGCTGCTATAAAGCCAGGAATATTGACTCTGAGCCACTCCTGCGTGGTTTTAGCTTTATGCGCAGGAGCAGAATCCTGTTGGAAGATCCATCTACGTCCATTGAAAAGGGTATTGGTCAAATCCTTCACAACACCCTCTAACACATCTTTTTGGTAAACCTTTGCACCAGTTTTTACGCCCTTTTCACAGAAATGGAGGGATGTGACACCATGGTGGGAGACCCCCCACCAAACCATTACGGAAGAGGGATGATGGCCACGTTGAACACTTGGAACAACTTTTTTCGCTTCCTTAGATGAAGTGGCATAAATCTTGTCATTTTGCTTGTTGAAAACTTCTTCCACGGTAAAAATTTTCTCATCCGTAAACAGAATGTTTTCATGGCCATTGTCCGCGTGCCACTGCAAAAGTCGCTTGCATCTTTCCAGCCAAATTTTTTTTAGCTGAGGAGTTAGAAGATGTCCCGTGGACCGACGATAGGCTTTCATATGCAGATCATCCCGAATCAGCCTAGACATGGATCTGGTTGATATATCCAATTCCTTGGACATGATTTTCTGCTTTCTAAGGGGATTTCTCCGAATTCTTTCACGTACTGCCTTTACTACCGCACTCGTACGGACAACGCGCGGGCGACCACTTTTTGGCCTGTCTTCTACTCCAGACAATTCGCCGAAGCGGGCAATAGCACGATAAACGAACATTCTTGATATTCCGAGTGGTTTTAGCAACTCGAAAATTTGGCCAGCACTCTTTCCGCACTTATGCAACGCTATTACGCCGACTCGATTCTCTTTAACGCCCCACTCCATGTTAATAGATTGCAAACTGAAACCAAACTGACTAGTATTCTTCACTAATCAGTGCATGTGTTCTGAAAAAAAGTTAACGGTTCTATTCCCGCAAGAAGTTTTGAACGATAAGCACTGGAAATTGTGTAACAGAACATATGACAGGACTAGGTACATGTAGGTATGCCATTTTCACATGCACATGATGTTCGGCTTCTTATTTGGGAAAATATGCCAATTTAAATGCTATTAAAGCTACTGTACTGATCGATTTGAAAGTGCAAATAATTTCAAAAGTTTCAATGACCGTGCTTCGAAGACGAGGCATAACCATAGCATGAACTGTTTCAGTATAATTTAACTTATGATCTGCATACGACGCCACAACAGTTGGTCATCTACGATAAAAAATTATATGTTTTTATCGTAGTAGATCATTGATTTATTAAGCCTGTTGTATTGGTATTCATTTATATGTCATCGAATGGATATAATTAAGTCTAAACCTAATACATGTTTGTAAGATTTTGTACCGATTTTTGTGTGTAAGATAAAATATTGTGTTACAACATATTTAGTGTTATTTGTGTAGTATTTTATTATAAAAACCTGAAGAATAACTTTGACGTCTTATTTTTTGCACCAAATTTCATATTTTTTACCATTGTATATTTGTTTTGATTTCAGTTAATTTCTTGTATATTACTACGTACTTCTATAAAGAATAGTATTGACCGAGTGGCTTCAAGTTAAATTTATGAGCAATAAAAATAAACTGTTAACTGCTACTCACCTTTTCTTTTACGTTTTCAAATGAACTAGGACTAACGACAGAGAAACACACCAAAAATACATCTGTTTGTGGATACGATAATGGACGTAAACGATCGTAATCTTCCTGGCCAGCTGTATCGAATAGGCCCAATGTGTATGGTTCGCCGCCGATCATAACGGTCACAGCATAATTATCAAATACAGTGGGCACATATTCCGAGGGGAATTTGTTGGTTGTATAAGAGATAAGCAAGCATGTCTTACCAACAGCACCGTCGCCAACAACAACACACTTTATGGTTTGCATTGTCCTCAGTTAGCTGCAACAGAGAGAAAAATGAATCATAAGAAGGAAAGGGTACCATAACTTGTATGTATATTGACATAAATTTATCATTGAGCTATATTTAATTTCTTTTTTACTTGCAATTCCCTTATATTTTAGTTGCTTTTTCCCAACCTTCATCGCCTCTCAACAAAGCCAACATAACATTCCCCCTGCAGTGAGGAAACTCCCCCTTGTGCTAAATTCGACTTCTGTACGAGATTTTATTGTTATGATGCATGCAGTTCATATCTTTTTATTGTATTTTTCTTTTTGTTTTCCCTTTTATATTCCTTGAACGGTCAGTCAGCTAATGGGGAGTGTCCTGTGTTTTGTATGTTTGTGAACTCCTTGTTATTGTATTCGTAATGGGCTGTCCGGCCGCAGCATATTTTGAGATGTACATTTTGTATTAAACACACAAATAAGCAAAAGACATTTGAAGGTTAAGAAGCTGAACATATGTATGTAAGAAGGGATTCGCCAGAAATATGATATTTTATTTATATAATGCACTAAAAATATTATATATTTATCGTTATCCCAATCTAAAAAAAATGTATTAGTCTATTTTATAAAATGAACTTCTTCAGAAATTATAGATGATGAAAATAGTTTCGATTTGTTTCAGTTTTTGGAATCTAAATTAAAAATATACAAAATGTATATTTCCTACAACCGAATCAAAATTATATTGAATTGTGTTTCTGTTTCATACATCCAAAACGAAATTACATTTAATTTTGATTTTGATTCATACACCCGAACTTAAATTAAGCTTTTTCCCTGCCGAAAAACCAAACTTCATTTGGTTTGAGGACTGATTCAGGTTAAAGAACGAAATTGCGTAAAACTATATTTTCGTTACAGGTTCGAAATATTTATTTCGTTATGTTTCGGCAAACAAACAGAATTAATGTATACTCGGCCCACAAAGTCTGCGTTCACCTTGTACATTTTCAGTAGATATAAAAAATAAACAAAAAATATCATTTCATTTTTAAGATAACGGGTCATATATAGAAAATCAACTAAGTATAATGACCAAAAAGTCTGCGTTCAGTCTTAAAGGCTCTTATAAATAAATATAATCAAAAAGTTTGAACTTAATATTTTGTTGGGTAACCACGTTGTTTTATGACTTCACACGACCTATTTGACGTTGAGTTTACCAATTTCGCTGTTTCCTCAGCTGTTATCTTTTCCCATTCTTCCTGCATAATAGTTCGTAACGTCTCCTTGCTGGTAATTGTGTTGCCGAATTTTTTTCCCTAAAAGATCCCAAAGATGCTCAAAAGGATTGAGATCGGACGATTGGGGAGTGTCTTAAGTTGTCTTGGAGCATTGTATGCTTCGGATCGTTATCTTGTTGGAACCAAAACGTCGAGGATAAGTTAAGTTTTTCTGCACTTTGCTTCATATTTTGTTTTAAAATATTCAAATAACTGTATTTGTCCATTTTTGAGCCAATAAATGCGAGCTGATCCACCCCTAAAGCCGACTTGCACCCCCAAACAATAAACAGTTCCTGATTTTCGCCACACAATTTGCCGACCTTTTATTCCAAATATGCAGAACTTACTTTCGTCAGAAAATAAGACCTGTTTCCAAAATTCCGCGGGCTTATTTATGTAATTGCGAGCAAATTCAACGCGCTGCTTTCTGTTTACAGCAGATATGTACGGTTTTCGTCGGGCGACTCTACCATGAAATCCAGCTTTGCGTAAAATTTTTCTTGCTATTTCGCAACAAATGCTCTTTTTAAATGTCTGACTGATATTTTCAACAACTTTTGTGGCTGAAATTCTAGGATTTACCTTTACAATGTAAATTATTTTGCGCTCTTCTCTTTCAGATAATATTTTTCGTCGACCAGATCGTGGCTTGGATGTTAAGATTCCGGTTTCTTTGTAATTATTTATTACACACTGGACAGACGAATAGGTTCTTCATATAGTTTGACCAATTTTTTGAAAGTTTTCCCTTCTTTCCACAATTTTATTATTATTTTTTTTTCTGGTACACTAATTTCTTTACCCTTGTTTTCCATATTTAAGAAATGTTGTAACTTTTGAATAGAAATGTGCAAATAAATTTGTAAAATGATCTTTGTGACAACAATGAATGAAAAGTGTGCAAAAACAAAAAAAAAATCATAAAAAGTAACGGTACTATCACAACAAAAGAAATGAACGCAGACTTTTTGGTCATTATACTTAGTTGATTTTGTATATATGACCCATTATCTTAAAAATGAAATGATATTTTTTGTTTATTTTTTATGTTTTTTAGTATGTAATATAAATAAAGAATTTATGAAGAAGTCATTATTTGTAGTCACTAATATTTATGTGTTTTTTTATATCTACTGAAAATGTACAAGGTGAACGCAGACTTTGTGGGCCGAGTGTAGGTTCTAATTTAGTTTCAGGTAAAAAACGAATTAATTTATGAAGTGAGATGTTATTCCGAATATGAATCGGAAACCAATTTCTAATGTACTTTAAATAAATTTATAATATCAAAACCGAATTTTTGAATTAACTAAACCACATGCAAAATTCTTCATTATAAACAATTTGCTGCAAAAATAAAACAAAACTCTTAATAATATGGATTGTGCATATAACATTTCTGTCAATGAAGTAGGAAAAGCATCTGCTAGCAAGGGAGGAGTGCTTTTATCTTTATTAATCGTAATAACCGGGGCTTTATTTGTTTTCAAATTCCTATAATACACAAGTACATAAAAAATTAAATATTACTGTGTCCAACATGAAAGATCAGGTATAACAAATTTCAGAAATTGTATTAATTTTTGTTTTTATCCTAAAGTAAATAGCATTTACACAACCAGTATCTAATTTATCCATATCAACGATACCTCTCTACGTCTATGCTGTTTACTATTACCAACAATACTACTGCAATTTCATGTGATTTATGTCATTCTCCTAATTTACTTGCATTGTTCATTAACATTCTTCAATTCTTCAATTTCTCTGATTAACTTCCTTCCTGTTTACTCTGCGCACAAAATGGATTTATGTATTCGTGCAGTGGTGAGCTGCATTCAATGAATGCAATAGCAGCGCCGCCGTCGACGAACGCCAGTGGGAGAAGATGATACGACACTTGTGTATGAAATACATGCACATATTTCTCTTTACAAGCGATATGGGTTTCACAATCAATGTAGTGTACACAAACAGCAGATACACCACAATCCGTCCCATTCATGGTGCGATATGAATTTTTATTGTTTTTAATGACAGGGCGCGACGACCGACTGCAGCTCTTTGCAGCCAAATAAAGTGATAGTAGAGAATGGTGAGTCGTTTCGTTGGGCCTCAACGACGCAATTGATCGATATGCGTTTTCTATATTTCATCGTTCTTCATCAGTGGCCGTACATTGAAAATTTTCAATTTATTTTTTGTTTTTTTTTTTTGCACTTACTACGATCGTTGCTGATTGACGCTGTTGCTCTATGACTCAAGCATTCATTGTAGTATGGAGAAAAACTAAGCAAATGTTCGTATGTGATAATGTGATAAGAAGTAGGAGTACTAAATAACGCAGACGGAAAGAATAAAATGGAATTGAAATAAAGAATTTATTGCTAACCAATTGATGAACTCACACAAATGTATCCAAAAACAAAAAAAAAACATTTGTCACATACACATATGCACAGATATTGCGGAAACTATCAACTGAAATCAAGAGTTACCCGTTTATTAGTATGTTGTAAACTTTTAGCAGAAATTTCTTAACAACAAGCACTTTCTCTTTGACTGTGAATCGGGGATAGATGCGGGTGTTCGTTTAAAAACATTTCAAACATTTTCAAATAAACGTTTGACTGTATGTATGTTGATGGTATACGAGGTGTGATCAGAAAATAACCGTTATTTTCATTTTTTTCAAAAAAATATTTATTTATTCATCAATAACTATCCTGTCCCCTTCGATGTGAGCTGGTGCGTTATCATGGTGCAAAATCCATGATTGGTTTTCCGCAATTCTGTCCGTTTCTGAGGAATTGTTTCGCGCAAACGGCGCATAACTTCAAGGTAGTATTCCTTATTGACCATTCGACTTTGTGGCAAGAATTCATGATGCACTACGCCACTGCAATCGAAGAAAGCAGTGAGCAAAACCTTCATATTTGATCGAACTTGGCGTGTTTTTTTCGATCTTGGCTCTTCTGGACGCTTTCATTGGGATGATTGGGCTTTGGTTTCAATGTCATAGCCATACACCCATGATTCGTCACCAGTTATGACCTTTTTAGGAAATCTGGATCAACAACAGCTCCTGAGCATGAACATCGCGTCGTTGCTTTTGCTGAAAATTTAGCAATTTTGGAACAATCTTCGCTGCCGTACGTTTCATGCCTAAAACATCCGTAAAAATTGCTTGGCATGAGCCGAACGTATGCCAACATCATCAGCAATTTCTCTAATAGTGATTCGACGATTATCCAAAATGATTTTCTTCACCGCTTCAATGCTTTCATCGGTTGTTGACGTGCTCGGGCGACCAGGACGAGCATCGTCATTGACACCTTCTAGGCCTTCCTTAAACCGGGTATACCACAATTGAACTTGTGTTCTGCTCATAGCAGACTCGCCAAACGCCACAGTCAACACTTCAGATGTCCTTGCACATTTAATCTCATTTTTTACACAAAACTTAATATAGTTTCTTTGATCATTTTTTTTTTCGAACAGTAAAAAATCAAAGAGCACACCGAAAAAACATGTCTATCCTTTTTATCTGTCAAAAACAAACTGACAATCCAACATGGCTGATATTGTCAACATATATAACAGACATGTCTATCAACATAACAGAACAGAAAAATGCGAAATCGAATATACATAACTCACGAAATTTGAAAATAATGGTTATTTTTTGATCACGCCTCGTGCATTCAAAACCATATATCTGGAAAAACTTTACTTTTTAGTATAGCGAAAAGTTGTTATTTGCGAATTATACAACATTAAACATTGAGCAACATTAAGAGGATTTTTAATATGGTAGTGAGGTATTTATATAGGTTCAGGCGCTAAGATCACATATCACAATATGCTATACGTCTTTTACGTGTTCCCTTTAGGAATTATGTTGAATTCCGAATCATTAAATCATTTTATAATTTGGTAATATCTGCTTCACCACCTTTACTGCGAAGTAGATTCAGGTTCACTTGATCAACTAGAAATCCACAACTTGTAATTCCTCTTATATCAGGCTCTTCTATATTCTTAAAATCATTTACGGATCGCGTTTGCAGAGCTTGGAATTGGCTGCCTCTGAATCTACGAAATTTTGCTTATTTAGATCAAGTTTTTCAACACAGATATATTAGATTCGTATTAGGTGAACTTCAGTGGCCTATTTTACACTATGAACTCATTATCAGCACTTGATTTTTCTTTTTTATTACTATATAACTGGATTTGGTTAGGAAACCATAATATAAACTTTGCTATTAACATTTGAATTTATATCGTTTTTAACTTTATTTTATTATTATTATTTTTTTTTTTCATTTTTTTATTATTTAAAATTGTATTAAAATATTTTGTATTTTATTTGTGATGTTATATAATTGGCCTTTTTGGTTTTCCTGCATCACGATGTATGAATAAAAATGAAAATGAAACATTAATCGGCTTAGTGTAACGCAGGTATTGACATCAAACGGAATTACTTTTTGTCAATTTTGCTATTATCTCTACACGAAAAAACTTCAGCGTGAAGCAGTGTAAGGAGAAAATATGTAAACGGAATAAAAAATGGATAATGTTTGTTGAAAATTATTTTAGTTTCAGTTCGCCTATTATTATTTAAATGCCTTTATTCAATCAAATTTGATGTGTAAGTAACCAAATGTTAAAACTCCTGTAACAAACAATTAACAGAAATATAATTCATTTTCGATGTCTCTAAAGTTTACTTAAAGCTACCTTGTTGTACTGGCTCAAATGTGAAATTTTCCGTTTGCGCAATGCGGTCAAACGGAAAAAAAATTTAAAAACAAAAAAAAAAAAAAAAAAAAACAAATTCCTTTCACACAAGAAAGAGCTTACACGCATTCTATTTTTGGACTCACTGACCTATTGTTTACCGACAGTTCTTACAGTTTGGGAAGCAGTAACAAGACCTGTATGCAAAGTTGAACCTTCAATCAAGCGAACGGTAGTCGCATCTCTGCCGGTCTCAAAACAGAATGGTGGTGGAAGATTTGCGCAAGCTGATTTCTAAAAAGAAATTCCATTTGAAGTCCAATCCTGCTTTGACACATCAAAATGGAAAAGACAGATCCATCAACATTTATTCCGATCGATCCACAATCAATATTTTAGGTTATTTGAGTATCCTTGAAAATACGGCGCATATAGCAAATAAAACCAATTTCAATAAAAGATGACACAAATATTTTGAATATCACAACTATGAATTCTATTGAAAATCTTCAATGTAGAAACATGTTTTGATAGGGCCCATATAAAAACTAGTTATCTAAGCCAAGTATAATCGCTTCAGGTAATCATAGTTTCGGTTATAATTGAAACAAAGTTCACATATATGTATACTTTTGTTACCGCGTACCAAAAACAAAAACAAGTTAACCATTTAAACTTGACTATATCTCTTCCACAAAACACAATTTGCATTGAAATTTGTTTACATTTAGTGGATATAATTTAATTCGATCTGGGGCGGTTTGTTTTGATATAGCTTCCGCACAAATGGGCTATCTAAAGCCGCATTTTTTCCGAATAACCGGAAACGCGGTCTTTTTTAATCTTGCTTCGTCTTTGGTTGTTGTTTCCGCATTATAAGCAAAAATCCAAGTCTCCTCTCCCATAACGTGCTGGTGGACAGAAATCATCCCTTCACAGATTTTCACGCAGGTGTTTTCGTTACTAATCGCTATTGACTCGTCTGAAGCACAAAATATCTTGACTGCGCCTGACTGATAGATTTAATATTCCAACGTTATCACAAGGTCCCTGATTGTTAGTCAAACTACAAGTTTGTTGGGATATGGCTTTCATTGGTTCGTTAAGGGCCGTCCGGCAGCGCTCTTCGCCTATAACTCATTCTCACTTTCCACCTTTCTCCTTGTACACTTATTTTCGTTCAGACTGTAGTGTTGGTCTGCCGTAGACAATCACATAGGCAAACACATGCGCTATGCTCTACTTTTTAGGCCAAAATGGTAGAATTATACCGATAATGTTAATATTTCTTTCGTGATACCTGGTAAACCCAAAGAGACTCATATTATCCAATTAAATTGTTTCCTAACACTGCAAATGTCTTGTTTTTAAAATATTATCGCACTTATTATCGTTACTTTCCGAATGAGTTTCTGACAACTTTTAAGTTCTAGAAATTGCTTTTTCAAACGCTACCCGAAAATTTTGAAAAAAAAAAATTAACTCATTGTAATGCAAACCCTAATGTTACAAACCAAATATTGTTTATATGAGACGCCATTTTCGGGGTTAACCCCGTTTTGAAACAACAATCAAGTCGGTTTATGTGCGTCATCAATAAAAGTTAATTAACTTTTAAACAATGAATTTGTAAACTAAATAAGCTAAATATTTGGTTAATATTGCTACCAATATATTTCTGAAAGTTCACAGTTATATCTAGATTTAGGAACAATATGTATATAGATTTAATTAACAATATGCTTTATTTGAAGTTATGTCAGATATAAGATTTACTGGTTTGATTTTAAATTTTTCTGCCTTAAAGAATTTACACATAAACACCAGGCTGAAATTGTCGGCGATAACACAATTGTGTTGCTAATTTTTTTGTGAACCTAATTGCTCAAAAGACGTATTCAAAAATATCTGTCTTAATGAAAGCGATTTAAGTCAGGATTTCTAAAAAATAAAAATTTTGCTGGAACTCATACGTCAAAATCGCAAGCTTGTTATTGTAATATTTTACCTAATGGCATGTCCATTTGCTTCATTAAAAGTGTAATTACTTGCGATAAAAGGTGATAGCTAATATGTCATTATGAAATACAGTGATATGAAAAATAATAAGGACACTTATGCCCAACAATAATATTTGATCAGAAAATAAGTAAAATGAGAGAATTGCTCATACACAAATAACTGTATTAATTTCCAGCTAATATATTACAAAAACAAGTTCCGTTACAAAAATTCTTAGAATTTGTACACATTTAAAAAAATAGGTTATTAAGCAGAGATCAATTGGTTTTGGTTGTACAAATTAATAAGGACAGTTCGTCGATTAACTAAAATAAAATAATATCAAAAATTTTAAGTTATTTTTTGTGTACAAAAGGTAAGAAGAGTGATTTTAGTGAAACTTTAAATTCAATTAAAACTTAAGAACAGCAAAATGTTGCAGTTTTTAGGGAAAAATGGGGAAATCTAAGCACTGTGACCTAGAACTAAGAAAAACTATTACAAATTTGCATAAAGATGGAAATTCTTATAGAAAAATTTCAAGATTGCTTGGAATTCCAAAAATAATGGTTGAAAATTGTGATTTATTAACCAGTTTGGAACTGGTTTGGAAAAAACTTGCAATTTGTTCTGACCTATATATATCATTCAATATTTAATTGTTTCTCATTATTTTTATTTCCCTCCATATCGCTTACTTTTTGGTGTACTTTAATTTGAGCATTATAGGTAAACAGTTACTAGTTAATTTGGTGTTATATTCTAAGTTATATTTTGTTTTTGTTTTTCAATTCAAGTAGTATTTATTTTATGCATTTTGTAATTTGCTTAATATTGGCCAAAAGGCTTTAAATTACAATACTGTTCAATGAATGAAATTAAAGTGAATGAAATGAAAATGCAGGTTGAAAACCAAAAATTACACCTACAGTTAAACGTGGAATCATTCGATGTGTACAAAAGGATCCACTTACCTCATCTAAACAGATAAAAAATGATTTTAAACATAGAAATTGACATATCACCAATTCGAAAAACACTTATTAAAGAGAACCTTAAAGTTCATAGTGCTAGAAGGATACCAATGTTGTCGAAGAAGAACGTACAACAAAGGATAAAATTTGCTGAAGTTCACTCATGCTGGCCTCAAGAAAAATGGAGAAATATTCTATGGTTGGATGAGACAAAAGTTAATTTATTTAATTCAGATAAGGGTCTTCATACTGTAAGAAGACTAATTAACACGGAATACAACCCAAAATACACTCTTAAGACGGTAAAGCACGGCGGTGGTAATATCATTGTTTGGGGATCATTTTCCTACTGTGGTGTTGGGCCACAGTATCGTATACAGGGCATTATGAAAGCAACAGATTATGTTGACATTCTACAAAATTGTATGCTTCCTTATGCCGAAGAAATTATGCCACTGTGATGGGTGCTAAAACAGGACAATGACCCCAAACATACGGCAAAGTGCACCAAGACGTTTATTAGAATGGCCTGCGCAGTCTCCCGATCTAAATCCGATCGATAATTTATGGAATATAGTGAAAACTTCAATTAGAGGAAAGTGTCCCACGAATTGCGATCAGCTATGGGAATTAATTCAGGCTGCGTGAAATGATATACCGATTTCAGTCTGTCAAAACCTTGTTGACTCTATGCCCCGACGATGCCCAGCAGTTTTAAAAAACAAAGGAGCCCCAACAAAATATTAACCACTGGAAAACAATATTGGAACAGTATTAATTGTGAATGTCCTCTTTTTTGTTAATGTTAGAGTATTGTTTAGATGAAAACACAAAGTGCCCTTATTTGTTTTACAGGGTGAATTTGTATTTCAAGTTTAATTTATTAAAAAAAATTAAAATAAAAAATAGTACAATTATTTTTAGCATCTTATTTTCTGATCAAATGTTATAGTTTGACATTAGCGTCCTTATTATTTGTCACATAACTGTACGTATACATACGAATACATATTTATACGAATATCGTTCTCCACTAAATTGTACTCACCGATGAATGTAGCTAAGCGAAGTGTTACTAAAGAACCTTTCAGGAAATGTCATTGGAGTCTAAAATGTTGGTCCCCTAATAGTTTCAGGTACTAGTACAGTATTTTCAGTTTGTGCAAACAAACATCATCAGTATGCATTCCTGTAATTTTATTCCCATGCGTAAAAAAACAAAAAAACAAAAAATACTTTTGCCTCAGACGATTCTACCCCGTTTTCTATGAATATTTTGCATTTGTATTTAGAGAGT
The DNA here is from genome assembly GCA_019455685.1 of Philornis downsi. NCBI lineage: Eukaryota > Metazoa > Arthropoda > Insecta > Diptera > Muscidae > Philornis > Philornis downsi. Next base: position 63,566 of record JAHXMU010000129.1, read on the forward strand.
CTTAAACTAGAATGTGTGTAACTCATTGAATGTGGGATTCCCCTCCATATGCCATTCATGGAATGCAAGGGAATTTGTTTTTTTAATCAACGAATATACCAAGGCAATGTTAGTCGGTGACAATATTTAAAATATATAAGGTAGTTTCCTTTGCATTTTGATAAATAAAGATAGTTGGAGATTTTGCAATTTATCGAATATACCCGAATTATTTTCAAAATCGATAGGTGAATGTTTAGAAATAGGAGAAAGTTTTTTGGTAATACCAATATGAAATCTTATCAATGTATTAGATTATGAAGGTTCATAGTTTTAAATCAAAGGATCATATAAATTTGGTTTCAATTGCGCAAACGACTTTGAAACATACTCAATATTCCCAGTCTTGGAAGTAACTAGATATATAAAATAAAGAAAAAATCTATACTCGTATTTCACTAGCCAATATATCATGCGGAGTTATTGCCCCGGCATATAACAAAGTCTGCATAATTCTACTGCCTGTTTAAAATAAATTCAACAAATCGAACGATCGGCTTTCTAATTTGTTTACTTATTTATTCAATCTACTGATATTATACATGGGGACATTTCATTACCATTGGAAATTTATTACAATTGTTGCAATTAATAAATTGTTGCAATGATATAGAAAATTACTATTATTTGAAATTATAATGAAATCGAACCAATTGTTTACAATACTAGTTAAAAGAGCTGAATAAGAAATAATGAAAGAATTGCAACTGCTGATTTGAAGTGCTTCACATTTGGGGGAGTCATTAATGATTTAAGCATTGACTTCATAAAAAGTACTTCAAATATGGATATAACGGAATTCATTTAAAGCAGTACTGAGAATCTAGTAAAACCCGCTTTCTCCCACCGATAGCAAAGTAAAAGCTTTCAGTTTTTATGAATTACTCAATAGGCATAAAAGCAAGAATAAAAACAAATGAACTACATGTTAAAGAAAAAATAAAGAAACGTTTGGAAAGTACTAAGAGGAAAAACAGTTTTTATTTCTAACTAGCTGATGTATCACAATAATGCACCTGAAACTTCAGTAAATGCATTTCACTTACTCAACTGAAATGAATTTAATTTGTCTCCAAATTTGGATATATATAACGACAGGTGAGGCATTCTAACACAACGCTTGTATTAGATCCAACACTGTTTAAAAATACAGAATATTTTTGTTTTGGTTATGTTTTTTTAAGAAATATGAAATATATTTGTGCATATATATATTTAAACTAAATTCATCTCAATTTAGTTTTTGAGGGAAATGAAAAAATCCTTGAGCTATAGAATTGTACTTTCTAATTACTTCTTTGTTAGTTGTTTTTATGCAGTGTTAGATCATATGATGATGATCCTTAAAAACAACTTCCTTTGAAGCTATGCCATTGACGTAATGACAATGTGATTCCTTTAGAATTACCTTATTTTTTACTGTATTGCTATTGTAAGATATCGAAAACGGAATCTATATATTTTTAAGATTTTTTTAGTTATATTAAGTGCTGAGCTTTGAACATTATTCATTTTATTCTATTAAAGGATTCAATTGATTTTTTTTATTACCGAGATAGAAATTTGTTATTATTTTCGGCTACGGTCAGGTGTATAAACAGGCCGTTACGAGAAGCGTCATGTCCTCGTCATCAGCACACAATAATAAGTGGAAAATTGTCATGATTTGTACAGAGCAACCTCAATTGTGTAATGAGACTTTTTCTTTTTATTCTTCAGTGGTGTTCTGCTGCAGTTAATGGGAGACAATAAAATCGCCATATCCCTTTTCTGCCTTCATAACGTGAAAAGTGGTGTACTGTTATGTGTTCCTGTAGGTGTTCGCAGTAAGTGGGGGTTGCCGTAGATTTATTGCATTGGATTTTCTAAATGACGAAGTATTTTATCAACTCACCTTGGTGCCACTGCCTTTAAATGATCAACAATATTTCTGTGTTTACAAGGAAGAAGAACGGCTTAAATGGGGTTAGGACAAAATCTAATTTGTTCGTTATAATTATTGTACTTATTTTGATGCGCACAAGTTGTAGTAACTCTTTAAAACATCGATTTTTGGTAAATAACATGGTACTTCTAATTAATGATATTTGCCAGAATACACTTTTGTTATTATTATGTCTGTGAGAAACATATTGACGTCTAAGCGCGATTTCGAACTTTCTTATATTTCGTTATAACAGGTTCCAGTAGTAACGATTTTTTCAAAATCAAATATCGAAAAATTTGTAGTAAGTTATTTTCCCTTTTAAACACAGATATATAAAGATATCTATCGCGGATTCTGATATGTGCCTATTAAACGGAATATGTCGTAACTTTGTATATGAAAATGCCCTAAATAAGAAAATATTTGAACAATTTTGACATTATGCCAAAGTTGCCCTTAAACGTTGCCTTAATATAAGATCTATTCAACAAAACGTCAGTCATTTCTTCGAGTTTGAATAAAGGTACCAAAATTGGAATTACCTATATGTGACTGACCGTGGCGAGATGATTGATTATTGCACGCGTATGAACGTGTGGTCGAGCTCCGATACAGCCACATATCTTTGAGCAGGGGTCACGCTGACGTCCTAACGATCACTTCGAATGGCACTCGGCAAATCTAGTACAAGTTTCTGCTAATGTTTCTAATGTTTAGAATGCGTGTAACTTCACTAAATCGGAGAATCTCTTTGGTATCCCAATCATGGAATGCAAGGGAATTTATTTGTTATTATAAAATTACAAATAATTTAAAAGTATTTGCTTTAAAAGTCAACAACTCGCAAAAATTAAATAAATCATTTCGTTGAATCCGCAACATAATAGTATTCCAATTTTGGACTTATAAATCCCGTAAATTACGAGCAGCGACAGAAATGTATTGCATAATTATAGGTTAACTTCATAGTTTATGTTAATTTTTTTTAAAACTTATTCATTCATAGTGATGTAAAAAGACCAAAAAAAAAGAGTTTTGAATGAATTGAGACAATAGCAATAGTGCTCTGATCGCACAAACCTCTGGTGTCCAATAACGACAACGAATTATATACACATATGGTCAAAATAATGAATACACCCTATAATTTTTTTAAAGGCTCGTGGACGAAAATTTATTTAAATTAAAAGAAAAAAAAAAAAACAAACTAAAAAATAAAATAAATACTAAAACAATGACTAAAAACAAAAATGAAACTTAGTATTTTTCGAAAAGTTAGAAATTAGTCAAAAACATTGGACAAAGTAATAAGTACATTTAGTCAAAATAAGCAGAAAAGTAAAAAATGAAGTTTTTTCTGGTAAGCACGCTGAGTTTCGTTAAAAGCCGGTATATCCACCTTTATTTTCAATTATTTTGTTGTTGCTTTTTGGCATGCTGGCAGTAAGCTTCCTGCAGGTTTCTACTGGTATTGCATACCAAGTTTTTTGACTAAATTCCATAACTGATCGTTATTTTTAAGAACCTCCTTTCCAATTCTTTATTTCAACTCTCCCCAAAGATTTTCGATTTAAGTCCGGAGATTAACTTACCAGTCAAGAAAGGCAACATTATTATCTTGGAATTAGTCCTTTACCAACATAGAAATTTGCTTCGGATCATTATCCCGCTGGAATGTCCATGTAGGAGGCATACTTTACATAGCATAGTTCAACATAGTATTTTCCAAGATATCTTTGTAGTGGAATCTGCTCATGGTGTCGACAATTCGATGTATCGGACCGATACCATACCAAGAGAAAGAACCCCAGACCATAATATTGCCGCCACCGTGCTCGATCGTCTTCTTTTTAAAGCGAATATGGAATTCCTTGCCCTCAGCGCGTCGAGCATTCCGGGCATAGTCGTTTCCAAATACATTAATTTTTGTTTCGTCGCTCCACAAAATGTTTCGTCATTTTCTTCCACCGTCTCCTCCGGGCCAAGTGGAATGACTTTTTGCAAACGCCAATCTAGTCTTTCCATTTTTTGCCTAAGCAAAGGTTCGTCTACGACGAACCGTTCGCGATAAAATTACAATTCCAATTTTTGTTTCGCTCTTGAAGACACAACCAGGAAGGACCCGGTTGTTACAACAATGCAGATATCTGATATTTTTGAAGTTTCTTTGGGTCTTCCGCGAGTTTTGACGGGATTTTTAGGCTCTAAAACATTTTGTACAAAAAATATCAACCGATTCATAGTTTCTGCTATAGAACGAAGACTTTGACCACTTTCTCAGCTTGAAACATTTTTTCTCTCCTCCGGAGAACAATGACTTTCGACCCATGACTGATTTTTTTTACTACATATTTGGTTATGAATAAAGATAAGCAACAGTAAAATAACTCGCCTTTCCAAAAAGACTACAACACTGCGAAAATATTGAAGGATTGAGCAATGTATTTATTACTTTGACCAAGTTCTGAAATCACACCTGAACAAAACTAACTCTCAATGAAAACAATGGGGAAGCCACAGTTTTGTTTTTACTTCTAAAGGCATTGTCATATTAAAGTTATTTAAATAGAAAAGAATTGCCATGTTTACTTTCCGTTAAAGAAAACTAAAATTAAACATAAAGTAAAAATAGGCAGGTGTACTTAATTTTTCGACCATAAGTGTATATCATCGATTAATCTCGTGTTGTCAGCTGCGCCATACTTATTACATTTTAGACATTCCTTTATTAATGCCTCAAAACAATAAGTTGGATGTTAGGTCGTTTTCCCTTGTAAGTACAGATATAATACATAAGAATGTGAAAACCACTTTGCGCATCTTGCAAAGCTATCGTCATATATTGCCTGAACCAGAATTGTGAGACTATTCCGTTAATTTGAATATTGAATATTTTGTACTTAGCATGCCGGCTTATGGTGATTTCGACGCCTAATTTTGGTATTTGGGGACCATTTCGAAGAATGTAGCATATATAACTTATGTAGCTTCGCACGATCAATGACAGACGAATCATCATTCGGTCATATGCTTTGACCGAATAAAGCACGCCTCCAATTCCTGAACGTAACTTGTCCACCTGTCAAACATAGCAGCGGATATATTGTGATGTAGATCTCTAAGTAAACAGTTATTTCGGAACATTTACATATGATCGGATAAATGTCGGCTTCTCATAACGCCGCCACAGACCGCGCTGAACAAATAATATAAAAATGGGCAAAAGACGTCTCTTCAAGCTATTCATTACAATTGAACAATTATTTTGCACTTTTTAAAGAATCCGCTTTTGGCAACATTGTACGTCCACAACTCCCTACATACATAATAAGCGGTCGTGTACGTACGTACATTCGTACATACAATCGAAGCCAGCAGAAATGACGATATTATTAACATTGCACTTATGACGACGATTGAAAGTCATTGATTTCCAAACTCGTTTTTAGGAATTTAGCACAAGAATAAAGAAAATTCCGAATAAATATAACTACAACGTTATTGGCAGCAGAGCAGTAACAGACACTGGTAACGCCACCACACACAACACCAGAGCATTTAGCATTTACACAACATTCTTCGTATGGATAACTTAAATGTCTTTATGTTCAGCTGGCTGTTTGGTGATTCCTCCTAACCCACCAACCTACGTTTTGTCTACACACAGCAATCCAGCTAACATCTAACTCAGTCAACACACAAAATCTCTCGATGCCACCACTCTGCTTTCATATTTAGAGTTGCGGCAAGAACACAAAAGTATGATTTTGTGGATAAAAAATGTAGGCGACATTTTCCCCGCACTCCGGTTACACACACACACACTCTCACACAAACACAAATATTCTTTTTTTACATTCTTCTTTGCTGCATTGCTTCGCCGACTTCATCGTCATCGCTGCTGTCGATTACTTCGCTGTCGTTTCATTTCTATTTTTTTGGTGTCTCAACTTTTCACTTTAGAATTATCTCTTTTTTTGCATCAAAAATACTTTAATTCATTTTGTTTTTTTTTTTTGCTCCCGTTATGATCCCACTTTCGGTTAAGATCATCCGTAGTCTTCTTTGCAGATTTTTTAGTTAATTTACTTACATTTTTATAAGAATTTTATTTTATGGGTTGGGCAGATCAGCAACTCGCTCGTTGTATTCACACAAAAAAATTGCCTTCTTCTACAATTTTTCTTCTGTTGTTCTTTGCTTTGTGCTTCTTGCGAATGACTAACATAAATTCACCATTGTTAGGTCCAAGAATACGCAACTGAGGCAACATCCACAGTTGCTAACAAATGGCATTAGTAATGTTTTGACAGTTGTTTTGAGATTCACTAAAATTCATACTTTTTTATTTCAGAGTGACAAGTCTTCTTATTCTTCAAATATTTCGTAAAGCAATAATGTAAATAATAAGTTTTGTAATAATTAATAATAATATTAATATTATTGCTCCTAGTAATGATGAGTTTATGATCAGCTTTCACCTCGTTCATGTCTTGCTATTTCGTATTTTTGTTTGTTCCCACAGACACAAAAAATAAAAAAAAAATTGATTGAATATCTTGTAATAATTAATAATAATATTAATATTATTGCTCCTAATATTACTACTGTGTACAGTCTTTCCTGGGCAATGGTGAGTTTGTGATCAGCTTACACCTCGTTCATGATGTATTGCTAATTCGTATTTATGTTTGTTTCCATTGACACAAAAAATAAAAGGATAAGTAGAGTAATCATAAAAGAACCCGAAAAGATTTCATTGCGATTTAGTTTTTCATTGCAGATTTTTTGACATTTTGCTTCTGATTTGTTACATGTGTCAAAGAACTCAGCTTTTTTAAAGTTACAATTTTCGAATATTTAATGTATTTCACGGGGAAAAAATCTTTGAAACTTTGTTTCTTCATGAAAAATAGTTCGTCTGTCAGTTCTTTCCAAACACTGATATAGGGAAAACACATGGTAAAATTGTGCACAATTTGTTAATGTATCACAATTATATTATTGATATAAAACGTTAAATGGTCTGCAAAATCGTATGGATTGGATCGATTATCTATATTAGCTAGATTTTGTCTCATAAATCAGCTGTTCACAAATCGGTATTAAAAAAAAGCACAATACTGTTCGGTGAAAATTTCACGACTAATCTTTTCTATGAAGTTTCAGCGTGAAAAGTCAGCTTAGTATCAATTTTAATAGAACCTGTTTTTTAATTCAAACAAAAAATTTCATATCTTGATATAATTAAAATCGAAATCTTGAAAACTTATGCTTATTTAAAAAAAAATTAAAAACTATTAAAATCTTAAATCGTTCTAGATAGAGAATTTAATGAATTAAAAAAAATAACCAACATTAATTTCCTACTCAAAGCGTCAAAAGTTAAAGCAGTGAGTATGATGATTGAATGAAAAATGGAAGCACCAAAGAAACAACAAGTGTTTATATTATAAATACAAAATTTAGAGACTAAATTAGTTTAGGATGATGAAGTGTATCTACAGTTTATATTAGCGGCTTAACTTTTCGCGCCACAAACGCGTACCTCCCATATAATCATGTAATAGTTCATACAGATCGGCCAAAATTGAGGGATTTCGTGTTTTCGCTCGAAATTAAGTCGTTTTCCATGCATTTTGATGGTTGCGATATTGCCTCGTTTGGCCTAGTTTCACTGAAATCGAATCAAAATTGACATACACATCTCTAATTTTTCACAACCATTGTCATTACAGGTATAAAATGCCGGTGCTTTTGATTACTCAATACTACTTAGAAAATTTTCATTTGGATATTAAATACTTCTTGGTACTGTAATGGTTTTTTATTTAAATTCAGTTCAGTTGATGTACCATATAATCAGAAAAACTTGAAATTACTTAAATTCTTTGGCATTCTGTTTGGATTTTAAAGGTTTTGCTAACAGAACAAAAGTTATTCAAGAAATGTGCAGACATTAACATGTTCATATTTTTAATAAAAGAATCTACTTATTAAGTTTCTGATATTTTAACTACTTTGCAATAAAATTTGAAAATGTTGATGGCAGAGCAGTATCGTATTCTTGTTTTTATTCGAAAAATCTAAATCGTCATATTTTTCGTTAAGTATTGAACAGCTATTCTACCCGAATACTCAGTACTTTTAAAACTATGCTGCATAGGTAATGCAATCGCATTGTCCACCTTTTAACTCGAAAGCATATAATTTCACCGCAGTCTGAACGAGCTTTAGTTTAAGAATAGTAGTGGTGCATTAACGACAGCATTCTGTACAAAAAAAAAAAAAACATTCTAGATAACATCAAACGTTGAAGAGCTTTCGGAGTGGTAAAGTGTATGCGAACCTCTTGAATCTGTACGAGTTTTGGTCTAGAATGTCAAAAAAAAACTCAAAACCTTACATCAGATCCTACTATTCTGTTTCGCAATTGCTAAATTGTACGGGAAATCTATTAGATTTGCGTTCATTCAGAAATACTTAATTTGTTTTTTATAATACACAGGCTTTTAGACCTTCAAAATAAAGTGAAAATTGTAGAAATGCGCCAAACTGAACAGCTTATACCTCGTACGAGTTTCTAGAGACAATTCTTTGTAGTCTTATATAGGTAATACATAATTCCACCATCTGAACATGACAAATAAATGTTGTAATTCAATCTACCACGGTGTGATGGATGTGTTGACAGAAACTACTTTTTTAGTCAACTTTGCTGGTGAAGAATACAAACAAAGTGTAAAGCGAAAAGAGGACAAATGTCAACAATTTTATTTTAAATGAAAACAATGACAGCTGAGGAACTAACAAGGCTTTCGTTGCAATAAAGAATACAAAAATAAAACAAGTGAATAACATTATAAGTTAGCTACAATAATGCTCACAAAATGTCTGGATTAATAGATAAAAGGTATGTGATGCAAAGGCAAGACATATAGAGTTAGTTGGGGTACAACAACAGGAGTCGTTGCCTACAGTGGGCCATGTTGTGTCAAATACTGTGTATTGATTCATTTATTCATATATGCTAAAAACGGCAATACTAAGCTTTTAGGGCCAAAAATGCGTATTACACGGCAGTACATTCCTGAGTACCTAAAATAATCTTAAATCTATTTAAATGTATGTTATATATAATATATAACATATATATATGTATATGTATATACTATTATGTATATATATATGTATATACTATTATGTATATATATATTATATATATGTTATTTTTATCATCAACATTGGCCCCAGCCGTAATTACAAGAAAGAAAAAGGGAATGAAAGATATATCGATCCTAATCAGTAATATTGGAATACGAAGTCATGAAGTGGTTAAATTTCCATTGAAGAGAAAAGTGCAAAAATATCAGTTAGAATAAAAGAATACTCTTAAATCATTAGACAATTGGTTCCAACCGTAATAACAAAGCCCCTCTCTAATGCCGTATTGTTTATTGTACAGCTGCAGTCAGAATAATAGTAGTGGGTATTGCGCAAATTTTAAAGAAGTAAAAAGGTTTCAAAATAATTTTGTAAATTTTTAAGTTTAATTTTTTTATCATAGTTCCTTTTATAAATTCTAGGAAATAAACAAAAAAAAAATTCAAGATAGTTACAAAAATATAAAAGTATTCAAATTCTTTCAAATATAGCCGGTCAAAATAATAGTAGTAATATTCATTTAATGGTTAGTACAAACTAAAATAAATTGATGCGCGGGCTAAATGTATATTACGAAGGGTAAGCATCTTAATTAGTATTTTGTGCCATACCCTTTGTTGGCAATTACCGCCTCACAGCGTCGTGGCATAGAGTTTACTAAATATTGGCACCTTTCTGCGGGAATGGACCTCCACGCATCCTTCACAACCTCGCACAATGTGCTGTTGTTTGTGGGGTTTCTTTGCGCGATCACAAGCTTTCGTCACACCACAAATTCTCAATGGGATTGAGATCTGGGGACTGGGCTGGCCATTCCAATACGCGTATATTATTTTCTGCAAACCACTGTTTTGCTAGACGGCTTGTGTGCTTAGGATCATTGTCCTGCTGAAAGGTCCATATCAAAGGCATTTCACCCGCAGCATATGGCAGCATCACTTCCTGTAATATTTTTACGTATAGATGGCGATCAATGATGTCTTTGATCCAGTATATGGGTCCAACTCTTATGTATGAAGAGCATGCCCATATCATAACACTAGATCCTCTATGTTTAACCGTTTTCAGCGTAAATTTAGGAGGCCGTCTTACGTAGGCTCGTGAGCCTTTCCCGCCATAAAGAACAATTTTAGACTCGTCAGTCCACAAAATATTCCTCCATTTTTCAGGGGTCCAATTTAGATGCTCCTTAGCAAATTTTAGTCGCTTTATAACATGTTTTTTCGTCAACAGTGGCACTTTTCTTGGACTTCGCGCTATCAAACTTGTATCTTTAAGACGTCTGCGGATAGTTTCCACGCTCGCTTCCACACAAAGTTTGTCTTTTATTTCCGTAGCGGCAGCAAAGGGGTTTTGTTTTGAGTACCTTACTATACGCGAAACACTTTTTTTGATAATACTGGCGGACGGCCACGTGTCTCACTAACGGGAGTGTACTTTATTGCATTACGTACCAATGTCGGTGAGCAACCTATAATATTTTCCACTTCTTTATAAGATTTTCCCTCCGAAATCAACTTCCTTATCAGCAATCGTTTTTCTAGTGTACAATGCACGCTACGCCCCATTTAAAAACAACACTACTATTATTTTGACTGCCAAAAACCTGTTCTTCTTTGAATTTAGTCATTGTAAAAACAACAAGAACAATGGAATGCAAACATAACGGTTAGATTTTTTTTTTTGGTGTTTACATTAAGCTATGAAATGAAAAAAAACTAGGCAAGAAATGCAAATACAGCGAGGCTACGAAACAAAACAGTATTTTTATAAAGCCAATACTATTATTTTGACTGCAACTGTAGGTATAATGATCTGCATATTTCTTGTTGGTCGTGAAGACTGAAACAACCCGTATAGCGAAACAGGCACTCCACTTTCAACCACCTTATAAAAAATCATTAAATTGCGATAATTTACAGAATTATTAAAAGAGCTACCTAATACGCTTTTACATATGCAGAAATATGTTCACGCCTGCGTACACTGTAAATAAATATTGCAACCGCATTTATTGCCAATTTCAATTTCGAAACATGCATTGATATTGTTCCCGACACGTATTCTAATGATGATTTTTTTTTTGTTTTCAGAAAACGCAGTCGAGAAGATGATGTGTCATGCGAATCGACTCCTTTGTCGAAGCGCATAAATAATTTGCATTTATCAAATTTTGAAGAGGCTAATTATACCCACCACCAGCAACAGGAAGCACCTCATCATAGTACTCACAACAGTCAAATACAACAGCACCTCTCCAAAGATATGCTTATGCACCAACATGCTTCTTCTTCTACATCAACCTCAACTGGTGGAGTGGCACCAGCGAATGCTGGCGGCGTTGATGCTGAGAAGACTATGTATGATCCGGAGTTGAATGAAACCGATAATCCTTTCTACTATAATAAGAATAAGTTGTTACACGAATTGCACTTGGAACGTCTCAAGCGCTGTAGCGTCTAAATTAAGTTACTTGATATTTGTTTAATTATTGCATGCTTAAATCATTAATTCTTAATTTGAACGAATGTTCTGAATTTTGAATTTGAATGTTACGCCAGAACTATTTTTTTCCTTCTTTTATATCACATTTTCATGTATACATAAAAGATGAAAACAAAAATCATTATGTTTATTTGAATATTGTTTGAAACGACGAACGCATCTGCATAACTTTGTGAAATTATCTTTTCTTTTGTTATCGAAGTTAAGAAAACACTTTCAAAACTCGATGAATCTTTAGACAAATAAGAATGTGAAATTGTTTTTTTGTTTCTAAACAAAAAAGTAATTAAACTAAAATTTTGCGCTTTATCCGATGCGCGTAAACATTTCCCTCATAAAATTTCATGTTATTTAATTATAATTTATGTTACCTCTAGGGTCATAAGGACTTAGTTGTAAAATAATTGTTGAAATCGAAATTTCTTGTTTAGTATTGTCTCAAAAACACAACCTAAATTTAATCGCAAGACACCTGGAACACAAGAAATGAATGCGGGTGGCGACCACATTGAATAAAAATTGACAAGAGTTGGAAAGTAGAACATATGGAATTCACGCAATACGACAAGCTCTTTCTTAACCATTCAAGGTGTAATGTGCAATTTGTTTCATCATTATTGTTTTTTTTTTTTAATATCGATGCAGGCCAAATTAGATTTTATAAAAATTTTGTGATTTCTAAAAAATTACTAAATAAAAAGTTCTTTGAATTTAACTGACCACCGTTTTCAAATAATCCTTTGTTTTTGTCACATTTTGACAACTGTCGAGCCAAAATATTCGACAACGATTACATAGCCTGAAACAATTGCGTAGAAAATATGACCTGAGCTGAGCTGAAATATCAACTATGGCCACAAATGGTAACAAATTACGCATAACTTCGCAAGTTAAGTATGAGCATAACTGAAGCTTACGATCCAATGATAATTGATATAAAACGGCCATCTAGTAGGAACTAAAAACCAATTTCCCATTTTTTGCTGTTTATTCTTATATGACAAATGGTCGAATATTAGAGATGTGAATTTTAATATAGTTTTTACCTTCAAGAGCGTTGTATCATTATCCAAAGTCGATCATGTTACACTCTTTACTCTGTTATGTAAAGATTTAGTTTATCGGTATTCTTCTTATCAAGTAATTTTTACAAACGAATTTTCAAACAGACAATAGTTTGAAAAATCATACAGAAAAATTTGTTGGAAACGTTTTTTAGGAAAAGTCTGTTGTAGGAAACTTTTTATAAAGAAAAATGTTTTTGAATGTTTATACAGAGCTATGTTATAAAAACAATTTTTATATAAATTTTAGTCTTCAAAACATTTTTCCTAATGGAATATGCCTTCCAAAACAATGTTCATATTCCATTTGTGGACTGCATATTGAAAGTCCCTAATACGCATTTTCTTAAAGTACTTAGTAATCGTACAAAAAATAATAAATAATATAGTGGCGATTATTAATGAACATTTTTGTGTATTAATATCGAAAATGATTGTAAAACATTCGAGTTTTGGGAGACAGCGACATTTTTTAAACTAGGTATCTGATTATTTCATAATCTTGCAACACGAGGCATTAAAGACCGCTCAGAACCCCTGCTAGAATAACGTTGTATGAGGACTTGAGGGTTTATATTCGGAGTGAGAAATCGATAGCAGCCTGCAAGATATGCCGGTTGGTCGAGCTTAATATGTCAAAAGAATAAGTATAAGATTCTCAATTGCAAAAATGAACATTGAAAAGAGCATTTAAAAAATTATCTTTCGTATTACTATTACTATATTGCTATTTGAAATGTAAGATTTCTTTCAGAATACAAAGGCCGAAATGAGTTTTAAAACATTTTCCGTTGCAGGATATGTAATCTACAATTCTATATATAGAAATATCTTCCTGTACAATTTGTTACAAGGCAGCTTTTCGAACGAACATTTTTTTCCAAGAAAACGGATACCGTACGAAGAGAAATACATGCGTCTGCGCTCATGGATTCGGACCCTGGCAGAGAGGCATGCGGGTGACTCACACCACTTTAGTAAACATCCTTGTGAAACCATATGCACGAATATTGCGTTTAACGTTCAAAATGCGGACGACGCCTAATCTGCGCCATACAAACTACTAAACCACAAGATAAAAATTACAAAATTTCATTAAAACAAGTTGCATGTAAGATCTGAAAGATTATTATTGGCATTGTGTTGACATGTATCCGAGTTCCAATTTTTGATAACTGGTGGATAGTTCAGAACAAATTTGGGCAATAGCATGGCTTGTGCTGAGTTTTAGAGTGGGATATACTCGTACTTGCGACTCAAACAAATTTCCAATGAACATGTGGCTGCTGTGATTGTTTCCCTTCCGCTTCTTGCTTAGATGGATTTTTATCAATATAGGCATAAGTATAAAAACAAAATTCGCCAAGTACCACTGTTCAAAAATTTGGCACATATGGCCACGAAATGTTCATTATTCGATTGGGAATGACACCTAGGGAGAGCACACATCTTGATACTAAAGTTTCACCATTCACCTTTATTGTCTGAAAAATAAAAAAAACAAAAAGGTTTACGAAAGAAGAGGCAGCGTAACTGTCAAGAACTTCAAAAATCTATCCGTTCCTTTTGGAAAATCCCTTACTAGATGGTTGTCTTATGTGACGGTTTAATTGCAAAGTTAATATCAGTTATGAAGTTCTTGGTGCAAAAAGGGGAAGATTTCCCATACATTTTTTAGTTTTCAGAAGTTGAAAACAACTCTGGAAAGGCATCGCCAATCCTGCTTTTTTTTACAAGTATGCACACACATTGACGAGAAAACACGTATAACTCATACATTGTCAACATAAACGTACGCTTTTTATAGACGACAAATTGTCGAAATCTTGAAATCCCAAGATGGACAGCCCTGCAGTAGAACCACCTTATTACAATAATTATCACTGGATCATCAATTTCGATTAAGCTCATAGATAATTTATGAACTTTGTGCAGTTACGCGTTGGTTAGAGCTGTATCAAATACGACATTTTTGATTAGGTCCGTGCTAATGAATATTTATTAAATGATCATTGTATATCAAGTTGCCATGGAAAAACATTGGTCAAATCTCCAGCTAACTATTATAAGTTTATAATTTATATCAACTAATTTTTTTTCGGTGTACTTGTCTCTTGATATTCAGATTTCGGTAGAGGATTGAGGTGAGGTGCTCTCGTCCTGTCCTCCCGTTATGACTTTAAAGTCATTGTGATCTCTCAATAGCCCATGAAAATCTATGTTTTTAAATGCGATCAGTTGCAATGTGGAATGAAGTCTCGAAGCAAAGGGTTTTGGTGGAAATGTGAATGTCGCAGAAGGGATGACATGTAAATAGATTGTTTTGACTGATTTAACACTATTTGCAAAAACAGGATAATATGGAAATTGAAGCATTGAAACATAAAACAGCTGATTAATGGATCAAATTTTGATCCATGATGATTAATGGATCAAAATACACAAAATTGCAAGATAACAAAATATAACAATCATGAATGAAAATAAGCAAAATTTCATTCTGAAATTGTTACTGGCGAATACGTAATAAATAGTGTTTCGGCTACGTATATAACAAAGTCCATGTAATCTAAGGAAATACAATGATTGAAAAATAGGGATGGTTGAACAGCATATGATTGTAATTTATGTGTGTTAGCAACCTTAAGAGAGTAGCTGATCTTTGCAAACAAGGCGAACCAAGAATGCAATACAATTTATCTGTTTCTGCCTTTAGTGTGTTACCACATAAGTCTGCTGTCTAAAACTTCCGCTTATTCGTCATTTTCTACTGTCATTTAAATTTGTCACGCAATAGCGGCAACCTTGGTTTGTGTTATTGTTGCTGTAGTTGTTAGTGAACACAGCCAACAAACATTTGTTGCTGCTCTTACATATTTTGACAATTTTTATTAACATTGTTGTTGTTTCAATTAATTTTATTTTTAGTCTTTTATTTTTCTCATGTTATTTTTTGTTTTTTGTCTTCACTTTGGGCTTACAATAAGAAACATAGTATTACATTGCAAAATTCCATAATTGTTATGCAATTACAATAAACAAAAGTGCCTGAAAACAAAACTTAAAGTGCCAAAAAAGTATGCGTCTGCATCAGATCGTTGTATGCGACACCCAATGACAATACCCTGGGAATCAATGCAAAAGTCTCACCAACTAAACCTTTAAACACAAACAAACACTGAAGGTCCACTAAACAATGAGTCCGTTTCGTAGCAAAAAAGTTCGAGTTTTCCCCGTTAAGGTGATCACTTTTGACTCAGAGTTGGAATTCGAATTGGAACAGAGAGCCAGTGGTCAAGATTTGTTTGATTTAGTTTGCCGTACCATCGGCCTTCGAGAATACTGGTATTTCGGTTTGCAGTACGTGGATACGCGCGGCAATGTTGCTTGGCTAAAAATGGACAAGAAAGTTAAGGATCAGCGTATACAATTACAACCGAATGGCTTCTATGTCTTCAGTTTCTATGCGAAATATTTTCCCGAGAATGTCAGTGAAGAGTTGATACAAGAGATAACACAACATCTGTTTTTCTTGCAAGTCAAGCAAAGTATTCTTTCGATGGACATTTACTGTCGTCCTGAAGCATCGGTCTTATTGGCATCGTACGCTGTGCATGTGCAGTATGGCCCCTACGATGCGGAAACGTATCAAGATGGAAAACTGCAGGGTGTTGACTTACTGCCTAAGGGTGTAACGGACCAATATCAAATGACGCCCAAAATGTGGGAAGAACGTATAAAGACTTGGTAAGTGTAGAAGTCTTGGAACAATCTTAAGCATATATTTTGTCGGGCACAGAATTTTGACTGAGTTGCATAAAAGTAATATTTTTTTTTTAAATTGCGAATAACTTAACTCAGATCTCTCTCAAAAATTATGCCGCAGGAAAACATTTTTATTCAAAATTTAAAACGAAATTTCCTTATTATTTCGTATTTACCGAGTTACGGGTCTTTAAAGTTCGAATATATAGAGCGACTGAATATTTAGGAAACTTTCTTCTTGAATAAATTGCAAAAGGCTGAATGTTTTCTCAAACATTATTATAAGTTCACGACATAGGATTTGAAACCTTTTGTCGGCGCTGTTGGGAGTTGTAGCAAGAGTGACTTGAATCATAAAATTTTTAGAAGAAGATGTTATCAAATTAGGAATAATGTATACAAAGAGACACATATAGGTACATATATATATAAAGGCGTATGGAAGATTGAACAATAGACCCGTTGGTAATAAAGCAGAAGTTTCCTGTCTTCACACAATTTGAACTTAAAAGTCTATACATTCTTTTGGCACGGCCCAAAGGAAAAACATTGTTAATTCAAAATATTATTTCGATAACTCAGATGGTCAGCAATGCAGTGTATGTATGCAATGTTTGATAAGGATGTTCGGCACATTTTAGTACGTTGTCTAATATCTAGGATAAAGAGCTTCTATGAACTATTTTAGACTGTTCAGTATCTAATCAATAAAGACAAATTTTTGGGGAACTCTGCGGAACAAGAGCGGAATGACTGATGTTTAAACCGATACTATTTGCTCGTGCTATATAGAAGTTAATATTACTTTACTTTTATAAATCTGAATTTAACTATAATAAAATATTGGTACAGAAGATGGACAGAATACATTAGTAATGACACTATTATTAACGGCGATTTATTTTCATTGATTACTATCCAAACGGTTCGAAATTGGGCCTGCTAGAAAGCATTCATTTGATAATTCGTTGGACGTTTAAAAAAAGGGTCTTTAATTTAAAGAAATATATATATATAAAATATTGTCTATCCACAAACACAAAATACTAGCTATAATTCTGTAACTGTTACATACATTCATATATGTATTTATCAAATCAATGCACATTTAATGACTACATATTCATAGCATTAAAATGTATGAGATATGTTGATATAAACCAACAAACATTTTTCCAACTTAATTAATAATCTTACAAAAACAGAATAAATGATATAATGTCGATTACCAGTGAGAATTTTTGTAGATTTGTACCTAAAATGATTGTGAAGTAATAATTACTTACAGGCAGATTACTTCGCAATATT
Organism: Philornis downsi; assembly: GCA_019455685.1. Lineage (NCBI taxonomy): Eukaryota > Metazoa > Arthropoda > Insecta > Diptera > Muscidae > Philornis > Philornis downsi. Next base: position 81,338 of record JAHXMU010000129.1, read on the forward strand.
ACAACGCAAACCATAAAAGATCTTGCAAAGAAGCTGCTGAAATAACAAGGCCAAAAATATTATTTATAAGTTTGATAATTTCGTACGGAATGGATTATATGGAAGCATGCATTGAGGCAATGCAATTGAAATAAATCTGCACTGTGATAAATTTCATTAAACATATTTTGAATAACTGTCGTTTTCACAACATACGTGTATATCCTTTCCAAAATATTAATGAATAGTTATACGATTTATAATGCAATTGGCAGGTGATACCTTTTGTTGCACCAACTAAGAGACGACTTATAACATCCTCTTACGTAATATGTTTAACGGTCAGGAAATACGATACCAATTTTCACTTAGAAGTTTTGTTCTTCAAGCCTATTTGTTTGACAAAGCTGCCGATAACTGGAGACTATATAGTGGGTACCGGTATTCAGCCAAGAGAGTTATCAGGAAAATTGAAGGAAGATTTTGGAATATTTCTGATAGATTTAGACTAAATGGTAATGGTGTAGCTGGCGGTCTTGATGCAATTAGTGATGTTAATATAGAAGGTTGTATTACACATAAATCAGCCCACTAATCGTAACTATCCGTCTTTATACTTGAAGATAATGGTGGAGGATTTTTATTTCATAAAATTGACTATGTTGAAGATGTTGAATTATTTCATATTATTGAATCCGTTGCTGTTTGACATGATGGCATAAATTAAAAGTTTTAAAGTTGGTATTTCCACTTTTTTGTTGTTATGTGCGTAACATCGCTAATATAACATTTATTTTCCCATTTTCTGAAGTTTAGAAATTTGCAAAAATTGTCCCTATACTAAAAGGGGCATTTCAATTATACTGACGATTTGCGATCTATATCCATTATGCCTGTTCTGTTTAAGGTGGTGGAATATATGATCTAAAAATTGTCTAATTCGGAATGCAATTCCCTTTTACGTGATTGTGGGTTAGGATTTAAGTGTACAAGAAGCACAATGTCGTGTTTGACAGAACTAACCGACAAGAACAGCCACATACCATAAATTAATTCGTTGTGTAGCAAACTAAATAGAACTTTGAGGTGACCTGCTGTTGTATTGTATTTTGAACTAAGCAAATTACAAACATTTTGCAAATAATCATTTTGATAGGGATTACAATATTTTAGTCTACAAGTAATTACTCTTACTTATTTTTATTTCTAGGTATATGGATCATGAACCCATGACACGCGATGAAGTCGAAATGGAATATTTGAAAATAGCCCAAGATTTAGATATGTATGGTGTTAATTACTTCCCCATAACAGTAAGTAACAGTAATCGAATACATATCAACGGACAAGGCCAGTAACATGTTGTCTTTACGTTGCAGAATAAAAACAAAACAAAACTTTGGTTGGGCGTTACTGCTGTCGGACTCAATATTTATGATTATCATAATAAATTAACGCCGAAAACAACATTTCAATGGAATGAAATACGACACGTTAGTTTCGATGATAAGAAATTTACTATACGTTTAGTGGATGCTAAAGTTTCCAGTTTTATATTCTACTCACAGGATTTGCATATTAATAAAATGGTATGTATTGTAAGGCACAAAATGGAAAAGTCTGAATTTTTTAATCAACAAACGGAGTAGCATCTCATTTTGAGACAATTTTAAATCTTTTTAACTGAGATGCGCCTAATCCTGAATAATCTGCAATGTAAATAATTTATTGAAATTTTTTACTTGGGTGGTGACCAGAATAGACATCCTTATCTATTATACGTCGCACGTAGAACATAATAATCAAGCGCTTCGGTCTTTTGCGTTTCTCCAATTAGTCACACCTAGTTTCGACAGTACTTCAAACGGAGTTTTTGTCAACCCGTTCTGCGTCGTCTATCGAGTTCGTTGTCGAAAACTTTTCGTGAATTAATGTTGGAAGAAAATTGTTATATAACTAACTAATATTTCAGCCCTTCTCATTATATTTTATCCACAAACTAATTTAATGTATAGCATCATATCAATGGTTTAGCATTACGCATTATAGAACTCAAGGGTTTTTATAGAGCCTATTCTGATACAGATTAATGAACACTTAGGAAACTACCTATAGTTGTTACATACGAACAACTATAATTTAACGCGAAAATTACGTAGCTCAGCGATATGTTGTCCTTCTGGAACGGTTGTAAGGAGAGCTAAAGATTCTATTGTCCTTCGTCTGTATCGATTATGGAATGAGAAGCTGAGGTAAGGTCAGTCACCTCCAAAATCACCGCAAGGGCCTTATGAAATAATAATGCACTAAAGTTTACCTAACTAGCTCTACAACTACAACTAATTTATTGCTGTTTTATTAAATAAAAAATTAATGGAAAATTAGATATCAGATACGTGATTTCATATTTAGCTGGCGTAAACCCTGGATTTTCTTAGACTACGACTATAATAATAATTACCTAATTTGTTTTCAGTTAAATAACTAAAAAACGGTGATACTTCTAAATTATATCTGGTGGTGTGATTGGGTTTGGTGTACGGAATCTACGATTTTTAGCTAATGGAGTATTTTGTAACTGATCTACTACACATTTTGGGCATTTATTAATTGTGGATACCCACATGCCGCCTTGTAGTTATTGCCCTATTACTGTTACATGCAGAGTCAGTATTAGACAATAACATCTACTCTTCCCTATTGATCATGATTGGCTTACCTATGGATTTCTGGTTTAGATTCCCATAGATCTTTTCCAAAATTTGGTGTTCAGATATCATAGAACTTGTATACAGTTAATCGAAACAGCTATATAAAGCGTCAATCAAATGCTCCAAGTAAACAAGCAACCAAAGCTGTTGCTTAAGCTGTTAATCGAAGTCATTCTATGAACGTTCAACCAACTTCCAGTCGAAACCACCGTTTAAATCGCTAACTCACGTCGCTGTGTAAACATTTATTGGAAACTGCTGTGTATACTGTCGGCCGTCGCCGCTATTAAGTATTTTTACCAAATCCGCTGCGTAAATAGTCGGTTCATACCGCTATGTGAACATTCACCAGGAACCGCTTTGTAAACAGACGAATTTGTTGAGAAAACAGCCAGGAATGCTCTATATGCAACCACTTGAACATGAACACTCTGCTCAAAGTCGATACATTAACAGACAACAGAAGTCGTTGTGTAATAAATCAGTACTCGTCTACGCAAAGTCAGATGTAAACGTTGATAAATAACCCGCTAAAACTGCGTCGCAAAGCAGTTGATGTTTGAACACTTCGGTTACTGACACATCATATCTGGCTGAATCTTCTCCATCATCATGAAGACTGCGAGCGTTCAAATCTAAAAATGTCTTAATCTTTCTGCTTAGTGTCATCCTAATTCCTTGTAGGGATAGAACATTCATGCTTAATATTTACTGTATTTCTTTGATACTGGGCATATTAATTGCTCTACTGAAAATTTGCAGATCTATGTTACTGGGGGTTTAGATTAATACTGAGACAGTACTGAAAACCCTGTAAATAAGATATTTTCCCAGTGATATAAAATAAGCAGCAATATTGTCAAATTGTTGGACCGTTAATTATTAACTGATCGCAGATCTCATTTGTGCCCATGTCGCGGTGGTGCTGCCTAAGAAGTTCTCTTTAAGATCATTAATTTTGTTTGGCCTCTCAGAAAAACATTGTTTCGTCCATCCATCAGTTGGTCGAGACGTCTTTTTCTGGCTTATTTGATAAATTGTTGGTAACCAATTTTCTTAATAGTTTATTGCTCAATTTAATTCACTTCAAATTGGAAATTTCCAACATCAATGTGTTAATCAATGGAGGTAACAATTAAGTGTCCGTATTTGCTGTTACTCACATTTACTCGTTTTTGATCATTATATTTTTCCATCCTACGTTTGCTTACAGATATTAGATCTTTGTAAAGGCAACCACGACTTGTATATGAGGCGCAGAAAACCTGACACGATGGAAATACAACAAATGAAGGCTCAAGCCAAGGAAGAAAAGCAACGGCGGCAAATGGAACGGAAAAAATTTCTTAGGGAGAAAAAATTACGTGAAAGAGCGGAACAGGATCGTTATGTGCTAGAAGCCCAACTAGAACGGCTGCAAGAAGATATGCGCCTGGCCAGTGATGCCTTGGTGAGCGACATTCATTCTTAATATTAAAACTTACAGTCTATTTACTTATTTATTTATTTTTTATACATTTAGCGTCGTTCTGAAGAGACAAAAGAGCTATATTTCGAAAAGAGCCGCGTCAACGAAGAACAAATGCAATTAACCGAATGTAAAGCGAATCATTTCAAAAGCGAAATGGATCGTTTACGCGAACGACAAATGAAAATTGAGCGTGAAAAAATGGAGCTGGAAAAGAAAATAAGAGAGGCCGACATCTTCGTCCATCAGTTGACTGTGGAAAACGATAAACGCGAAGCTGAAGCCGAAAAGCTGAAAAAAGAACTTATATGTGCCAAAATAGCCGAACGTGAAGCCACTGCTCGCCTGTTGAATTTCCTAAATCGTGGACGCAAAAACTCGCAAGATAGCGTGCTCGTACCCAATATTACTGTGAATTCCTCCTCAAGTTCTTCCAATAACATCGCCGCCTCGGTTAGCACACCCTCCCTAACTAATAGTAATTCAACTGCCGACATTAATGACACGTCATCAGCTGGTGTTGAATTGACCACAAACGACCTAAATCTCAATTCAAATCACCATCGAGACGAAGATTCCGAGAATGAATTTGAAACAAAAGAGTTCATATTAACGGACAGCGAAATGGAACAGATAACGAATGAAATTGAACGCAGTCGTTTGGAATACCTAAAGAAACACAAACAAGTGCAAAATCAACTGCAAACTCTGAGATCAGAGATTGAGTTGTTGAAAATCGAAGAGAATCAAACAAATTTAGATATTCTAAGTGAAGCACAACTGAAAGCGGGTGAGACTAAGTACTCAACGCTTAAGAAATTAAAATCTGGTTCAACCAAGGCTCGTGTAGCTTTCTTCGAGGAGTTGTAATATGCTACAACTTTCATTGATTTTAACCATATTTTGTTTTTTATTTTTTGTGTTTTTTCTTTTTATTCGAAACATTAAATGAATGAATGATACATATCTAGAGCTGGTGCTCTTGGTTAATCACACAACATAGATTACACAAAACACATGAACATACAGAATGTATACCATATTAGTTTTAGCATAGGAAACATCACAGTCGAAACACCATTAATGAAATCGAGAGGGAGTAATAAACATAGTGTCTTTTACATTTATGATGAATTTACTGATATTTGTAGATATTAGGTTATTAAAATAAAAAAGAAATTAAATAATATTTGAAATGTGTGCTTTATGACTTCTCTGGCGATGCAAAAATAATGAAATTGAAAAGTTCCCATCAAAATTCTATTAGGAAAAGGACCTTAAAAGAATCAGGATCTAGAGCCCTATATAAGCAAATCATCAAAAAGAAAATGATTGCATTTTTTCAATATTATTTACACTCATATAGGGTTTGACGTCAATTTGGTTCAAATCCCAGTCTTGTCATTTATTAGCTATATGAAACCCACAGTAATATCGTGTGCAGAAACATCGCAGCATGTTTTCAGGCGTAATATAAATCGTTACATCAAACATTGGAATTGGTTCCCAGTTTCAGAGCTTCGGATAGTGAGCGAGTTAGAATTCCTTTATTATTCTCCTCTATAATTGTGCCTGTAGGTAAACAATGCTAGCGAGCAGTATTCATACTTGTATCCTTCCACTTCATACTATAAGCGCCATAATGAGGACATGAGTACCTAAAATTGGAAAATGATTTTTCTTACAGTCGTGGTTTGACAACTCTATTTTTTCTTTGTAGGCATATCGTTGGCATTTAAGATTGTCGGTGTATAGCAAGTATTTTTCACATCTATTTTTCTTCGTATGCATTCAAATTAGTGTCCTCCAGTAATGAATTTGTAGCGTAAATAAATTTGTGCTATCACCCTAGTGCCGTTTTAAAAACATAGAGAAGAATAACTCAATGATGGTTGAAAATCAATTTTCCTTGCGCAAGCTAACAATCTTAATATTGACCTAGGTAATATTTTTAAAAATTTATGTTAATTTTTATCCAATACCCCAGCATGGCATGTATGCCAATAATATATGCATTTAAGATAGGTATATTTCCTGAGACTCACTGAATGAAACCTACAATTCAAGTGTTCATCTGCACATCAGAACAACCTACAAATCATGATCTTAAGAATAACAGTTATGCAGGTCCTAAGTCCGGTGCGGGTTTCTATCTTCTTTGAGCATAGTTACGCCAGTTTATGATATTTTCATTTTATTTTTGTGCTCATAGCTTTGAAGACTAATACATATTTCTTATCTAATTCGTCACATTACCTCAAAAACGAGGAGGTTGCAGACAGGGATGACATTTGTTGACTAAATTTTACATAAGAATTTTAAATTGAGAAGTAGCAAAAACATACTGATAAAAATTTATTCGATGCAGGCGAAACGTACATTTTCTTCAGTATTCAGTTGGAATAGCATTTAGTTCAATAATCACCTCCATCACAAGTTCATCTTCAGATCTTTTTGTGGCTGAATCGATGCTCTTGATACATCATGGCATATGTTTCTACTTATAAGATTATGCTTATACGAAGTAGAATCAACTCAAAATATTAAATTTTGATTCATTGAACTATTTTCATTACTACAACGAACAATGAGAATGGAGGAATTTTTCTGAATAACCGTTCAGAATGTAAGAGCACCTTTTGACAACAATAGATCACTACTAGGCCATTAAAAATTAAAATTAAAAAAATTAAAATTAAAAAATTAATAAATAAATTTACATAATTTTTTTATAATTAGGTATTTAAACGGTAATTCCGTTTCAGTGGGTCTAAAAATGGAACACGTACAAGCCCATAGAAAGTGTGAAAATCGTTCATATCTCTCATGACATGCCAAATAATCTGTTTTGTTTTTTTTAACATCGATTTTGTTAGACGAAGTTGTCAAGAATACTATAGTTATTGCATCTTTCGAGTTCCATTACCCACATTACCTGCCATAAGCAAAGTATCTTTTTACTCACTTTATTTCTGATGAGATCCACAATTTTTGTCTGAAAGAATTACTATGTTGTGAAAAAGGAATAATGCAGTTCATGACTTCGTAATGTAAAACCCAAGATGGAAATGTCGTAGGTCTGTAATAATGAGGTGCATAATCAAGCAGAGGTTTCAGATCCTATGACCCTGAATAATAATAAACAAAATCTTGTTGCATTGCGTTATTAGCCATTCTTCTTTAGTTACCACATAATAAAATCAGTGCTTACAAGGAAAAACGACTTAGTTCAGAATTTACGGTTTTGGTATATTAGCCGTTTTTCAAAAAATCACTATCATAATTTGTAATAACTTCGGGAAATCTGGTTTAGGCGACTACATGTTTTAAGGAAATAAATAATAATAGTAAACCTGTTCCCACTTACTTCAATTTGTAGAAATATTACGTAATTTTTCAGAAATTGCTATTTTGAAAAATTGCTATAACTTATTGATCATACCGAATATTATATTGGTGGCTGTGTGTCAAAAGAAAAGCAATAATAACTAATAATCATGACTTTGTCCCTACTCCACTTAAGTCGTTTTTCACTGTAAGCGCAGAAATCATCGATTTTCTTATTGACTTTTATGAGAGTGTGAAAATCGTTTGAGTATTGTTGGATATAAGTTGCCATACACGTTGTGGAAACTCCATTAAATTGCTACGAAAGAGTTTTTAGTCAAGTTACATTCGATTGCCTGATTACGATATAAAACGGATATGACAATTAGGACCCTGATATATTCTATATCAAGGTAGTGTAGTCAATACGAATTTTTAATCAGAGAATCCAAAGCAATTGTCAAGCTGATCAGTGGCTCCTCTCAGCTGCATGCCTACACAGCACTAAACAAATTATAGAACACCGATATCATCGCTATTCTTTGCAAAATAAATTTTACAGTATTCTCTTCCTCTTGTCACATTTTCCCTTTATAGACAAAACCGAATATATTCATAATTGTCTTTTTTATTTTCTTTCTCAATTATAAATTAAAAAATATCTGATGAAACTAATGATAACATTTAAAAAAGAAATAATGAAAAGCAAGACAAATTCTCATCAACTCGTGTCCGACATGAAAAATCGTATAATCTCTGCTTAAACACTAAACATTTTACAAAAGATTTTACATGCTTAGAAAACATAAAAATCTTTTGGAACGGAAAAAGAGTTTATATATTTTCATTGAGGTGTAGGTGTGTAAAGCTTATGGAATATTAACATAGAACATAAACCAGCATCATAAGTAACAGACAGCTGTATCATCGATCGATGTTAATACAAACAAAAAGCTGATGCAGCCTTAGTTAGATAGAAGTTATAAAAAATATGTTACTACTATATTCGTTCGTTCGGAGAACTTATGAACCGACAATAATGTTGTTGATGGGGATGTGGATCAGCTTGACAAAGAAACCAATGAAGCCCATGATGCAAAAACCAATGGCGGTAGCAATGGCAATCTTTTGGAATTCTTTGCGGTCGGGTTTGGTGCAACGTTTCACTAAACGAATAGAGTCCTTGGCGAAAGCACGGCCGGGTTCACAAAATTTAACAACTTTATCCATGGCGGTTCTGCTTAAGTATTTAGCTGCAAAAGGAAAAAAAGAGGAAATTATAAAAATATTAAGAATTAGGCAACTGCTGTTGTAACAAACAAAACCACAGAGAGTACAAGGAAATATAAAGCTAACTGCCGACTATGCCTGCAATTGTTGTGTTCAACTGAGCCGTCTGCCATCGTGGCAAACGTCGGAGGAGCATAGCACGAGGGAATCTTTCCCTTAAAAAACCTTAAGAAATTTCTATAAATGTAAGTCTAGAACTGTCACTCAAATGTCCTTCCTGATTTTTCGTTCGACAATATTAAATATAATTCATTATGACAAATTAAACGTTAATTTTTTCCATAAATTATTCGGTCGTGCCTCGTCTTCGTTTTCTACATTCTCTCGATCTCATTAACAGTTTGTTATAATTTCAAAATCTATATTTATTGCAATTTATTACATGTATTTTAAAGTTCTCGCTTAGAAAGTTGTTAATATGTTATCACAATATATGTTTAAAAAGTTGTTAATATTGTTAAATCTACACACCACGCACGCACCTTGTTTTCGTTGCAATAAGGTTAACACGAATGAAAGCGAATATGAAATTTGTTGTATTGACACAAAGTTTGACGTCGTTACGTGGCAAATGTCATTCGAACTGTACTGTTGCCACCTACATGTCATTATTGCTAGCATGCAGTGTTGTATTTATAATTATTACAAGGAGCGCGAACAAATTTGGTGAAACATTGTACGCAAGAGAAAATAACAATTAATGTGATTTAAGCTTTTGTCAAAAGAGTTCAGTTACCTGTTCATCAAGATTTGCTGATCATCACATTACAGATTTATGATGCACTGAAAATCTAAAAGCCGGAAATGCTTTTCCTATAGATACACCTTTCCTATATAAAAGTGGCACTAACCACACCTTTTCTATAGAAAAGAGTCATCAAATGCACTTTTCATGAAAGACATTTTTCCTATAAAAAGTATAACTTTTCCTATTGAAGAATGTAATTTTTCCTATAGGAAAGTGTAACGTTTTCTATAGAAATGAGTATTTTGTTCTATAGAAAAAAGTAACTATATTACTATATATTTTCCTATATAAAGCGTAGTAGAAGACACTTTTTCTATAGCAAAGTGGATTTAAATTAGAAAATAAACGAAATTATTTTATTTTTATTGTTTTATTGTTCACTATAGGCTGTATTTCTACAGTATAATTTCTGCTATATTTCCACTTTCCTTTAAAAAGTTACTCTGCGTTTGAAACTAGCTGACGTTCATTTTGATAGCAACTAACAAAACAATTTTGCTACTCAGTACTCGCTTAATTTAATCTTGTGGAAATCAACTAGACTTATTAAAAAAATGATTTGTTGGTAGATACATAACAACTTGAAAGCATATGTAATATAAAGCAAAATTATCTTTGAAGATTTGTATGAAAAAATCATGATTTTTGTGTTTAAAACTCTTTTGCTTTCAAAGCAATAAACTTCACAATAAGTTAAGTTATTGAATCAGTATTTTTTGTAGAAAATACAAGTGAAAGGTTTTACGTTCTATTAGAGAAACATTTCTGTAATAGCGTTAAATGAAATTTTCGTATAAAACTTTGCACTACTGAAACTGAACTGAAAATTTCACCTGACGATAATTTTGGTACTACCAACTACATGCATTTCTTATGTTAAACGAAAATTCCGTTTGAACTCAATACCAGATTTAAGAAAGAAACTCCTTCTATCTGTTTCAGTCTTAACTTCTGTAAAATTTTCCCTATTTTGAATACTTGTACATAGTTCAAATGAAATTTTCGCTTCCCACAAATAAATGCATGCTTATAAAGCTACCAACTTTTTCAGCAATTGAAATTTTGGTTTGGTTTTCGTGGACATTTTATTTGGAAATGCTATTACAGAAATATCTATGTATAATACAGAAGGTGTGCTTTTTTATTTTGTTTCTCACAAAATGGACGTTGCAACAATTAAAGAGAGAGTTAAACAGTTTCAGGTATTAAAATCATAACAACAAAGATTTTTCTCACATAATATTTTCTGTGTAGAAGCAAACATGGACACGTATCAAACGGAGATTACGTTTGAACTGCATTCTAAACTTCAGCTTGTGGATTTGGAGAATGATTTCTACGTGTCAAGTTAATAAGAATTTCAAATTCTGGCTGTCATGTTGTAGCATTGACTAGCTTTTATAATAACATAATTGAATTGATTATAACGCCTGATATCTTGAGTTTAAGGAGATATAATTAAATAAATAAAGAAATTTGAGTAAAAGATCACAATAGATGCGATAACAAAAACCTTGATAGGATTACAATACAGCGACGCTGTTTGTATTTGTTATGTTGTTTTAAACAATCTTTTGTTGCTGTTTATTCTCTACTTACCATACAAAATATCACAAACATTTTGTGGTTGTCGTCTTGTCATGGTCGTATGATGATATCTGTATAAAAGTGAGGCGAACGAATATAAACACAAAGAGAAATGTAAAAAAAAACACTGAAACGCTGACAATGCAAATATAAACACACACGCTATGCGAGAACTTTGATAAGAAGTCTCATACATACAAACGCATAATAACAATCATGGATTCATTCATCAAATTCACTTGTGATTCATTCACTTCTATTCTTGACTTTTGAATACTGCTGATATGGCTTTGTGACGAATGAGAATGACACAAAAGACAACAACCTAATTGTATTTGAAGCAACTACATATGTATATTCAGCGAGTCTACATCCACATGTAGAAATAATTTAATAAACAACGGAAATGCATATTGCTTACACCCACCTACAGGCGAGACAAACGGCGGCATCGCCGTCATTGTTTTTATATCACACACAGGCATGGTCTGACCGGTCAGTTTGTCCACTCGTTGTAGTATCCAGAGGAATACTTTATCATCATCGTTCCCGCATTTATTTAATTAAGCGCAAAGACATAAAGAGAATTCTCTCAGTATGACCGACTGCGACTAGCGAATGGTGGTGTTCGGTCCGTTTTACAAACAGGGAGTAATCTTCGAGAAAATTTCATTATAGAACTGTTTAGCTCTTGCATTCAGTTGTTATTTATCTACGTAAGAGTGCGGTTCAACGGGGTCGAGTGTTTAATTACGACGAAAGTTAGCATACCCAAAATGAAACGTTCTGTGATTTTATTCGCTCTATTGGCTGGCATTTTCTATCACTCCGTTGCCGCTCTGCAATTCTCAGACTGTGGTAAATATCGAAAGAACGATCAATATCAAACTGCATATATATACATACATGATATGAAAAATTAATGTACCAATAATGTAGAAGCGCAATTTATTCATAAAAGTGCAAAAAGTATATGATGAATTTAACAAATTAACGTCAATTAAAATAACTCACACCCACTAAAGTAGATTTTTCTCGGTACATAATAATGCTTTAAATAGAGATTGCAAATTTCTGGAATTACATGGTTTGAAATACCAACGCTTCAGCTTGCCAAAATTTTTGATTTTTGGTGTTAATGAAAGGCCAATTGATGTGTGTACGAGTAGGTACGCTAGGCGTACTGTTCTTCACAGTAGATTTACTGTGCTGGTACAAAATTCACTGGAAGTAAAATTTCTAAAAGGAATATCATCCTAACAGATTTAACCAAGATAGCAAAGCTAAGGAGACGAAATTAAAGTTCTTTTTTTTTGGTAGTTAGGTTTAAACACAAATTCCTTCGCATCCCATGAATGAAATATGAGAGAGCTTCTCATAATCTCAAGGGGACCTACAGTTTAACGACAGTTAACGACGATTCACTCATTGAGCAGCATTTAAAAGACTTGTCGTTTACCTGACTACCCCAGGAATTCACCAGACATATCGAGGTGACCGCCGCTCAAATAATGATATCTGGCAGTTATGCGGGATAGAACCCGCGAGCATCCGAACGATAGTCGCGTATACCATAGCGATTTCGGTTGGAAACTCGAAGTCGCGTCATTTCGGCCAGACTGAATGAGATATTAGTGGAAAATACTGTTCGACAGTAACAATACAAGATTTTTCTTTACAATTATGGCGTTATGGTTTTTTTTTTTAATTTAAATTGATCTTGAGTATATTTTCTTGACCGGAACTTTTTTCCTGCTATGATAATTTATGATTTAAATACATGACTGCATGCATCTAAATTGTAGGGTGACTTATTTTAGACTCATGCTATGTTTTTTTAATCGGCATTAAGCTTCTCTAATGATTTGTTAGTCATTGTAACTAGTTTTCGTATGGAGCCATGTGCTTGCCTATTCTTAACGAATTTAAACACAATATGCAATGATTTTTGTCACTGTACACAAAATGAAGAACGGTGATAATTTTGCTCTTTTTTAAATTGTTCTCATAAAAACGAATGTATTATTGCATTTTTCTAAAATATTGTGCCATACTATTAGAACATCAATTAATCAATTAATTTCAAAATGCGATCCCCGTACTGCTTTCAAGGGGAAAACTGCAATTGAAAAGATATTCTTAGTTACAACTCGTTGCATCCATTTTTGTTAAAATTATATTAATTCTCTGTTGGGTTGATGCACTGCAAAGAGTGAAAAGCTGAAAGTTATTCTATTTTATTTATCACCACTGTATGTGTTAATTTAGGTAGAGGAATGTGACGTTTTTATTTACTTGTAATTGTACAGCAGTTATGACGAGTTAAGCAATAAACTAGATTTTAGGTTCTTAATCGGCGTCTGTAAAATATTTGTCAAGGTATAACTGAAGGGGAGTCAATCCTTTGTTATAATCGAACAAATTTTATCAATGGTTGGTACGTTAGTGTGTTTCTTCGTTGAGGGCATTGAATTCTAAAGCTGATAACGAAATAAATATCAAAATATTTACCGAAATTCTATACTTTCCGCCATAATTAGATCACAGGCAAAATATTTTTAAGGAATTTTTCAAAATACAAACGAAATTTGGTATAACAGTCGAACAGAATGAAATGATAATTTGTTGCAAATTATTGGACAGAAAATGCATCAATCCGCAATTTATTAAATTCTATTCATCTTCGGTTTCTTTTGCATGCGTTTCGAATATGCTCCCCCTTGGTGCCGTTTTACTTTCACAGTTTTCAGTTCGTTTTAATGAAAACATCATGACTTATAACGTTTTAAGGATTTTCATGGTTGTTAGCGTTTCTTAGCGAACGAAAATGTTGCTGATTATTTTGCCGTAATTTGCCCACAGAAAGCACAAACGAAGATAATTAAGCATAAGCAAATTATAATCACTTGGAGGGCACTACATATCAGTCAAAAATGAGCGTGACCTTCGATTACACTCAATATTCATTGAAATATTGCCACTTCTGTCGAGAATAAAAATTAACGTAATTAATGTTTGACTGTGGCACGATGGTTAGAACACGCTACTGTTGTCCATATGATTGTAGATTGCTACAACTGCTTAAATTTCCTTTAAGCGGCAATAATCTCGATGTGTTTGACAAACATTTCGAGCAGTCGAGTGGTCAACAGGTATAGTAAAAACTTCTTGAACTGACTTTCGGAATCGTAAACAATAGATCCGGAACACTGTCTAAAAATTTAAATAAAAATAGTGTAAGTTCACTAAATGTGAGAAACTTTTCCATATCCCATTCAATTGATGCAAGGGAATTAGTTTTCTTGTAATCAATGCTGTTATCGAATGACATCTTGAAGCAAAGAATGCCGATGGCAATATGAATGCTTTATTCAATTCGGCTAATTTGTCTGATAATGTGAATTCTGCTCTATTTAACGGAAGTAAAATTAGACTTGGTTTCCATATACCGAATCCAGAATATAATATCAATGATCTTTGCTATTCAGTGCCTGACATAGAAAAGAATTTCAAGAGCTACGGCCTTCTGCGCTTCTTCTTCAATTCACCACATTTATAATGGAGTTTTGATATTTCTTTTTTGCATCGTCTATCGAGTTCATTGTCGAAAACTTTTCGTGCTGTAACATTTTGGTTTGTGCGCAATATATGGTCCTCACAACACATTACTGTATTTTGATACATCTAACCACTTCCATGTATACAGCCCACACTGATCATGACTCATCGAAATCAACACCCTACATTAACAACGACGGGTTCGAAGAATCCCAGAGCAGAATCATGGCTTGTTAAGCTCACAGCATCTATTTACCAGCAATATTTTTACTAGATAAATAAAATCCACAACGGCAAAGTTATAGTTGTGAATACTGACGCAGCCTACCAAAGGAGTAGACTCTTTTTAATCGAAACAGCTTTCATGGTTATATAATTTTTTACCCCCACATACATTTTCCCAACCTCAGACTTGCCGGATCCAAAGCCGAACTGACAGAGGTCGATCAGTACAGACAGAATGGGGTTTCTTATGCGAGCACACTTAGATTCTAATCATCTGGCATCTGCATCCATTGAGCCAAATCCCCGGCATGCTATCAGCACGAAAAACATTCTTGTTTTAATCCTTTTGCCTTTATCTCTACACGGAAAAATGCTAACGTAAAGGATTGAAGAAAGGTAGGATGTCAGCAAAATTGGCTTCTGCAGTTGCTTTGCATCCTTTGTTTAATCGAATTTGATGTATAATGAATCAAATATTAAGATTAATATACCAAATACCAAGCAATTATTAGAGCATTAAATCCACTTCAGGGCAACGGAAAAAGTCCTCAATGATTGCGTTTTGTTGGTGTCCCATGTAGGATACCGGTCTTTGAAATTGTCCTTATTTAAAAAAAAAATTTAATGATCGGTCGCATTGTTATTTTTCTTACTTTTCTACCTTTGATTTACAATTTAACCCCGTTCGTTTTTTTTTATCACTTTTTTAAACGAATGGAATCTTCTTCTTCTTAGGTGGCGGCTGGAATAGACATCCTTATCTATTGTACGTAGCCCGTAGAAAATAATTCCAAACGCTTCTATCTTCTGCGCTCCTCCTCCAATTCGTCACACCAAGTTTCGATAGTATTTCAAAAGCCTGATCCTTCCGACGGAGTTTCGGTCGCCCTCTTCTGCGCCGTCCATCGAGTTCATTGTCGAAAAGGAGTCTGCGCCATATAACAAGACAGGTAGAACCAACGTCTGGTACAGTCGGATTTTTGTTCGTCGAGATAGGGCGTTAGCAAGCAATACTCTCCTCTTTATCTCCATGCTTACATCATTCGTTTTGTTTACATTGGAACCGGGGTAGGTGAATTCTTCCACCACTTTAAAATTATAGTTGTCAACGTTCACACAACGTCCCAAACAGTGTTTTGTCCTAGTTTACCACCAGACCCATTTTCGCTGCTTCCTTCTCGATGCTTGAAAAAGCTGCAGTAACATCTCGCAGTTTTCGGCCAATCATGTCTATGTCATCTGCATATGCGAGTAACATATGGCTTTTATTAAAGATGGTACCAGTCGTGTAAAATGCAACAGTATGTTGAAGAGGTCGCACGATAGACTGCCGCCCTGCCTAAATCCTTGTTTGATGTAAAAAGATTTCGTGTCAGTCAGCACCATCCTACAAATACGTATAAGGTTCGTAGGAATTGCAAACTCGGACATTTTTTTGCCTTATCGGGCTATCAAAGGCAGCTTTATAATCGACGTCGATCTGTTTTTCTTGGGTCTTCTCCAGAATTTGTCGTAGTGTGAATATCTAGTCAGTTGTTGATTTACCAGGTCTAAAGCCACACTGATAAGGTCTAATCAGGTCAGATAGGAACGGCTTTAGTCTTTCACATATCACACTGGACATGACTTTATAGGCGATGGGTAAAAGACTTAGTTTTTACACTTGGATCGCCTTTTTTAAGTACACTCAGTACACTCAAATTCCAATCATCGGCCATGTTTTCCTCGAGCCAAATTGTATTTAGGATTTGGTGCAGGCTGTTTATCAGCTTATTGCCACCAGTTTTTAACAGATCTGCTGGCAGGCCATCAGCGTCCGCAGTTTTGTTGTTCTTAAACCGCAATACTGCTGTTCTGATCTCTGTTTGGCTCGGAGCTGAGTAATTTATGCCATCGTCGATAATTGGGGTGATTTCTTCACTCGTGCTGCCATCCGAAACTAAGAGCTCCATAGTTGAAGCACATTCTGCGTCTGCGGGAGCTCTGTTCCATACCCTGCACTTCTTATCTTTGGTAGAATTTTCGGGCTCCACCTCTATCCCTGTATCCTTCCATTTCCTCTCTTTCACGCTCTTTCCACAGCCACTTCTTCGACCTAAAAAATTGGTATGTCTCTCTTCTCTTCCCCTCGTAGCGTTCCTTAATTGCACGCGTTTAAATTGGCTGCAACGTTGCCCTGTATGCAGCATCCTTTTCCTCAGACACTATGCGACATTATTCATCGTACCAGGGTTTTTATGTGTGCGGTTTCACATACCCAAGTATGGTTTTTGCAGCAGTTGTCATAGAATGCGCAATATGTTGCCACTGTGTGTCGGGAACATCAGGATCAGGGGCGTTTAGTTGTAGTAGTTGTGAGAGTTTGGTGGAATAGGCTGTGGCTATCTTAGGTGTATGCAGCCTAGCGACGTCGAGCTTTCTTTGTGCTTGGTTACGAACATTTTTCGTTCTGCTCAATCTCGTGCGTACCTTAGCTGCAACCTGTTGGTGATCCGAGTCAATATTAGCACCACGAATCACACGCACGTCCATGACACTAGAAACCTTTCGTTTGTTACCATGTGATCAATCTGATTCCTCGTGTTATGATCAGGAAATAGTCACGTTGCCTTATGGATGTCTTTATGCGGGAATCTGGTTCCACTTACTACCACATTAGACTGAATTGTCCAACTGTTGGACCAAGAACATCTTCCCTTCCTATTTTGGCATTAAAATCTCCCAGAACAATTTTAATGTCGTGGCCAGGGCAGTGGTCATACGCTTCTTCTAGGCACTCATAAAATGTGTCTTTGGTCTCCTCCTCTTTCTCTCCCGTCGGGTCACGTGCACAGATCAACGTCATGAAAAAATATTTCGCTTTGATGCCGATAGTGGCTATACGGTCACTTATAAGGTTAAACCGCGAGACAAGGTATCTCAGTCTCTTTCCCACAACAAATTCACATCCGAATTCATGCCTTTCTACGTGGCAACTATAGTAGATGTCGCAGTTTTTACGTTGCCCTGTCCATCGCAGCTCCTGAATGGCGGTAATGTCCAGGACATCCTCTAGTCGGATAGAGGCACCTTCTCTGTAAAGACATTCCAGGTGCACATCCTTAGATCATGGTCCTTATAACGCTGGCGGGAGTCGTCAACATTTAGGGGGATGCGTTTTATTATTTTTTTCGGTATTTTCATGATAATATAAATTTAAGATGAGCGGCTTATCAGGCCACTGCGTCCGATCCTAGTTTTGGGGCTGCCAACGGCCACTAGGCTGGTGAGTTGAGTTTCAGTTACAGAAATTACCTACTAACTTAAGACGCATCGGCATTAGCATGCCATTTAGGTTTCTCAACTAGTCGCCTTCTCATTTTATCTACCATCTAACGGATGTCTGATGGCATTACCAGGGAATACTTGCCCGAAGGTCGGAGGTTGTGAGCTGCTTGGGAAATTCTGCAGAGGGATCTGCTTACTCCCAAGTGGATAACAATCAGAGGGCCTAACTTTCATGGAATCACCATCAAATATTTTGGACGGAATTTTAAGTAACAAATGCAAGCAAAACTCCGGATTTCGATATTTTTTTAATTGCATCAGTAGGCATTTTCCATATATATGTCAGCTGTTTTATCGAAAACAATTTCGAAACAAAGGATTTCAACGACATTTTTAATACCGTATAAGATTGTATCATAACTTCAATAGGTAGTTAATTAACATCTACATATGTTAATTTGATTATTCTGACGACTTTGTATCTTTATCTATTCGAATTATATTAATTGTATTAATTCCCTAATTGCTTTGTCGGCAAAAAAATCACGTAATCCACAAAAATGATGTAGTGATAGTGACATCGACCGTTTTCCTATGTAACGTTAATCATACATTTTTCTGACGTTCGCACGTTTTTTTAACGAGCACATAAACAAAAACAATTTTAGACTTGAATCATTTGTTTGGCCAATTAATTTTACTTTTATGTCTTTATTACAGGTTCTAAAACGGGAAAGTTTACGAAAGTTGTCGTATCCGATTGTGACACCACCAAAAATGAATGCATATTAAAGCGTAATTCTTCAGTGTCCATAACAATTGACTTCTCTCTGGGTAAGGAAACTATTAAGGTGTGGTCATCATACGTCGAGTAATCGAAGCCTTGTCGTATATTTTACAGCTGAGGATGTAACTGCCATCAAAACGGTGGTGCATGGTAAAGTATTGGGTGTTGAAATGCCGTTCCATTTGCAAAATCCTGACGCGTGCGTTGACAGTGGCCTCAAGTGCCCTTTGGAGAAGGGAGAAACTTATGAATACTTGGCTACATTACCCGTCCTGAAGGCCTATCCGAAAGTTAACGTTATGGTTAAATGGGAATTGCAAGATCAAAATGGTGAAGATATTGTGTGCGTTGAGATTCCGGCTAAGATTCAATAAGCAAATCAATATTATTGTGTCAATATTACCTACGGATATTTTAAATAAAATATAGATGTTTTAAGTTTTGTAATTTGATAAATTTAGTTTATGAGATTAACAATAAATTGGATTGATATAAAATAGAATTGAAGTAATGCGATTTTCGAATAACCAGATATCATAAAAAATAATTTAGTTGTTGCTGTAATAGTTTGAACGCAACGGAAACGGTTGTCTCCAGGATTTATACGCTAACGGAGATAATCATTCTGAAAAGTTGCGATGCTGCTAAATCATGATCGAAGAATTTCCCTTTTTTAAATCGCGGGAGCTGCATCATCTGGTCAATTTGTTCCGTGTTTATACAGTGTGCGTCATAGCGTCACCTGCTTCCAACTTTCACTTTCCGAGAAGTGTACCTGACTGTGGGATATGGAATGAAAACTTTCTTACCACACCTCGGTAATCAACAATAACTTGTCAACACAGTCACTATCAGTTACACTGACAATGGCGACGACATCGTTGTCATTGCAAACATGAATTCGCTGTTTTCAGAATTCCCGACGTAGTCGGTATACAACAGCCTGGTCCATCGTAGCGTCAATCGAGCCATCTGAAAACTACAGTCGCAGCAAATATACTGAAGATGGCAGAGACCATGCCAATCTCTAAGTAACGAATTTTATGACTCATTAAGGGATAATTATAGATGCGATCCAAATGTTAAGCTCAACATGAACTTTGGCCTCAGGGTTGCGCAATTCCACGCAGTACTGACAGAGCTGATCCAGGCTTGGCCCTATTGATATATACATTAAATTTATGGGTGCGGCAGTTAAACCCGAGAAATCTGAGAAGAAGGATTATAATGTGTAGGTCTCGCCCGTATTTAGTAGTTCCACAAGTTAACGGCCTAACATCCTAACTAGGTATTGTGGCGCTGGGGGAACAAATTTCTGTACCGTGAATAGGGCGAACCTACCAGGATGAGCGGCTGCTCGAGCTCGTCAGATATATTAATAGTAATTCCTGATCTGATAAATGGTACAAATTGGCAACCTATCATCCGATGATCTCCTGATTATCGGAATGCCGGTGAAACAGAACAATGTACGAATGGAAATTCAGTAATTTATCCATTCCTATTGACTCTCTGTTACCGAAAAATGCATTTCGAGATCTAACGAACGTGACAATTAATCTGGAACATTAGGAGAATGCTGAATGAATATAAACAAAATAAATGGGTGTGTCGCTTGAGATCACGTAACGTTATTTCTTTTGCAGGTAAGTTTTGTCCACGGCCAAATTTCTCTCCAACACCATTAATAGGTATAATCCTATTATATTCACCTTCAGAGATATCACTATAATGGAACTGAACGGTGCATTAGCCAATTTTAGTGTTGTAACAATGCGGAAAGATAGATCTTGGGGCATATTCATGATCTCAGAGTTACTTAAGCACTACTGAAATTTACCACCGAAGAAGTTAAGTTGCCATTAATAATGCTGCGTCTGCTAGAGTTACCGGCCCTGACTGATTCTCGATCTTGATGCTCAAGCATTATTATATGCCGCCAGCAGGGCACTTGGCCAGACTCGCCAACTTATCCCTAATTATGCTTAATGTATGTAAATTGGTCGTGTTAGTTTTTACTCCTGAATCGGAAAAGAACGCAAGCAACGGTATATCTTATGGACCATTATCCTTGCAGTCGATCGTGACAAAAAAGGGCAGAGCAGAAATGCTTGCGGCACTGTTATTTACCAACCTTATACTGTTGATCATCTCACCAACGCTGTCTTACATCATACTTTCAAAATCCCATCATCCTCGGATTAGAGTAGACGCTTGTGCTAACGACTGAATGACAATGGTAACAGACGTGCATGATGTATTATGCAAACGTTACAAAATCTTAGCATTTCTCCGTTTAAATCAGCTAAACTTGATTCTAAAATCAGTCTAAATCGGAGAATTTCAGCTATAATTCATCCAAAAATGTTGAAGGTAATGTCTGACACTTTCATCTTTCCAAAATGCTTCGGCCTTCTGCGCCCTCTCTCCAATTCGTCACGCACACAGAACTTGCTGTTAGTGTTCACATGTCTGGTCTTTCCAAAGAGGGTGTGTGGTTCTCTTCTCTGCAGCTCCTCTTTTCTGTCGCAGATTTTTGTGTTGAAGCGTTTGAGTTCATCTGCACAACCTGACCTAGACAACGCAATTGCTGTATTTTAAGACGCTTGGCCACGTTCATGTTGACATGGTTCATACGACGCTGATACTTTTCTTTAACGATAATAGTTCCATATGTGTTTTAAATTATATTTCTCTCGAAGATTCCCACAACTATCCCATATATCTGTTTGTCAGAAATACTCTTCTCGTTTTAAGGTAGATGAATTCTCCCACCATTCTAAAATTACAGTTACCAACTTTCAAGCATCGTTCCGAATGAGTAAACACTTTGTCGGTCGAGATTAATAAAAACAGAGTTGCAAGAAGAGTTACAAAGCTATTCGTACCCCCCAAATTTAAATTAACCTTAGCAGCTCTTTAACCTCAAACTTCGTATGGTCTGGAATTTTTTTTGCAAGTTTAATGAGTTCAAAGCGAGTTATTAATACGATGATTCTAATTCGGGTGTAAGCAGAGCCCTTTGCAGAATTTGCCAAGCAGACCACGAATACGACTTGTCGAGAGGTCTAAATCTGTGTTGAAACTCAACACATACCAGCCCCACATGGCAGCCCCTTTATCGGATGCAGTGGATTCATAAGCCGCCCATCTTAAATATCATAGAAACACGAAAGAAGGTAAAGAAACGACCCCCTAAATGTTACTAACAGAAAAGGTGCCTTATCCAATATCAAGGCGACATCGCCGTCATTGAGTAGATGCGATGGACAATGGTGTACTGGGCAAGAGGATTTGACACCTGGTCTCGCGCTTTAGGTCCATATGTGGCCGTATAATCTCAATCCGTATCAAGGTGCGATTATTTTTTTTTACATGCCAGGCTTTACACATGCTCCGAAGGAATACAAATACAAGAAGACCAAAGCAAGTAACCAAAGAGGCATATGACCGCTGCGCCGGTCACGACATTAAAATTGTCCTGGAAAATTTTAATACCAAAGTAGGAAGGGACGGTGTTCTTAGCTCAACTGTCGGAAAATTCTGTCTACAAAGCAACACCTCCGAGAACGGATTCCTATTGGTTTTCTTCGATGTGACGCGTAATGTGATGCTAAGTAGAATCAGATTCCTGTCTACCGATCACAACACACGGAATCAGATTTATGACGTGGTAATAGGCGGTACGCATGATTTTAGTATCAAGGACGTGCCAATCATCCGTGGTTGTAATATATATGTAGACTCAGATCATCACCTTGTTGCATCTAAGGTACGCACGAAATTGAGCAAAGCGAATGTAACCAGGCACAAACGAAGGTAGACGCCGCTAAGCTACATACCCCCGAGGTAGCCACAGCGTACTCCACCAAACTCTCTCAACTACTACAACTCAAAGCCCATGATGCTAACGTTTCTGACACACAGTGGCAACATGTTGCGTATTCTATGGCAACTGCCGCAAAAACCGTACTTGGATAAGAAAAACCGCACTCGGAAAATCGCTGGTACGATGAAGAATGCCGCATAATGTTTGAGGAAAAGGAAAGGTCAGAAACAGACGGTATGGAACAGATGTCCATGGCAGTAAAGACAGTAATGGAAATCTGGTCACAGATACACAGTGTCCTGCAATTATGGTGAGAACTTTTGTATAAGCTTATAATTTCGGATGGCAGCAACAGTGAATATATCACAGCCAACCACCGACAATGGTATAAATTGCCCAGCACTGAATCAAAACCAGATCAGGGTAGCAGTATTCCGGCTTAAATACAACATAGCTGTGGGCGCTGATAGCCTGTCGATTGAGCTGTTTAAGATCGGTGACGATGAGCTGTTAAACTGCTTGCATCAGCTCCTAACTACCGTTTGGCTCGAGGAATGTATACCCGATAATTGGAATTTGAGTGTTTTCAAAAAAGGCGATCCAAGTGTGCTTATAAGGTCACGTCGAGTGCTATATGTGGTAGACTAAAGTCGATTCTAGCTGACCTGATTGGTCCTTATCAGCCTTTAGATCTGTCAAATCAACATCTCACCAGATATTCACACTACGGCAAATTCTGGAAAAGATCCAAGAAAAACGGCCTTCAACAGTCCGATATATCACAAACAATATGAGACCGTGTCCAAGTTTGGAATTCTCGCGAAGTATATACGTGTTTGTAGGATGACGCTGACTGGCGTGAAGTCTTCCGTAAAAAAAGGTAAAAATCGTAGTGAGCCATTTTATACCAAATGACCACTTAGACAGGGCGACAGCCAATCGTGCGATCTATTCTACATATTGTTGCAGGTGATTATGAGGATAACTCCAATTAACATGACTGGTACCATCTTCAACAAAAGCCATACATATGTTACCCGCGTATATGAGCGATATTGACATTATTGGCACAAAATTGAGGGATGTTATTGCAGCGTTTTCAAGCATTAAAAGCAGTCAGCAAAACTGGTCTGGTGGTAAATGAGGATAAAACAAAGTTAATTTTTTCGACGAACAAAGAGTCTACTCGCTTAGGATGCTGTGTGAACGTTGACAACTATAATTTTGGAGTGGTGGATGAATTCATATACCTCGGTTCCGCTGTACACAAAACGAATGATCTCAGATAAGTAGAGTGGACCATATGAGTGTTGATTTAATTCTTCAATTTCTCGGTAACGCGCGGCGCGAGGTGGCGGGGGGATATGTTGTTCGCTGTGCCTCTTCCTGGAAATTTAGTCGCCATGGAGCCGAACACGGGAGTGCAGCGTGCATTTTGTGTCTAAGCGTATTACGAAAACAATAAATCAGTGATTACTGCACGACGTTTGTATCGGCATGAACACGGTTTACACGATTTAAATGAAGTTCCAAGCGCCAATGTGATACGAAAATGGATCAGAATGTTCGAAACAACCGGCTCAACAGTACCAATTACGGTTCGTGGTCGCCCAGTTTCTGCAAGATCAGCCGACATTGTGGAGCGTGTTCGTGTTTCAGTTCAGCGAAATCCGCAACAGTCAACACGTAAGAGAAGTCAGTCTTTGGATGTCAAAAGAACAACTTCAACTTCAAGGCAATACCTTGAGGATGTGGTTTCAACAGGATGGGGCCACATGTCATACGGCTAGGGTATCCATAGAGCTGCTGAAAAATGTTTTTCCTGGAAAACTCATTTCGAAAAGGGGGGATATTGAATGGCCCCCACGTAGCCCCGATCTCTCTCCATGCGATTATTTTCTATGGGGCTACCTCAAATCGGTAGTCTACGAGAATAATCCGACCAATTTGGAGCAGTTGAAGAGGAACATTATTCAGGAAAGTAACAAAATACCGGGAACAACTTTTCAACGAGTTTTCCAAAATTTTCGACTTCGGTTCCAAGAGTGTCAAGCAGCCGAGGGAAGCCATTTGAACAACATTATTTTTAAGTCTTAAAAATTCCCATGCTTCTACTTTTTAAAAATACAAATATATTTTTTTTATGTTTCGTAATTTTTTTTTATTTGAATATTTAAATCGCCAACACCCTTTTTAAAGTATTATCTATATTTGGTATGACTAATTGGAGAAGTGCAGAAGACCAAAACGCTTGGAGTTATTTTCTACCTGAGGCGTGTAATAAATAAGGATGGCTATTCTAGTCACCACTTAAAAAGAAGCTTTAAACTTCATCAATTGCTGACATTAGAACCCATGGTTTGATTTCTTGGAAGCAGTTTAAATAAAATCACTTCCTTCAAGTCCCACTTAATATTGGGTTGTTCGGAAAGTTCGTTCGGTTAATTCGTTAGTTCACCATACGTCACTTCTGATGATGTAGAGTTCCTTCAAACACTATCATAATTTCCTCCCACCCCTTCTGCAAACTGTTTACTATTGTTTACCTGTGTTCTAGTCATGAGTGGTTATAGCGTTTTAAAAAGTGGAAAAAAATGAACGAAAAAGAGCATTTTAGGCATGTTATGGTGTATTATTTCCGAAAAGGAAACCAGCCGAAAAATAAAGTCTGTTTATGAAGAAAACGGACCAAATGAAAAAACTTGCCAGAAATGGTTTAAAACATTTTCTACGGGCGTCTCCTTCGCAACGGACGCTCCCAGATCAGGACGACCAAATGAAATTGTTTCCGAGGAGGTGAGAGATTTAATTATTGTTAATCCCCGTGCAACAGTTAGGGAAACCAGTCTTAACCGTTCATGGGGTTATAAAAGAGCTCGGATTTGTGAGCAACCTCGATGTGTGGGTACTTAACTCTCTCACCGAGGCCTCACTCTGCCTTGCGGACCCGTTAGAAACTGTCAGAGCTTGGGTGGGAAGTCTTACCTCACCCAGCGTACTCCTCAGACCTCACCCCGTCCGACTATCATTTATTTCGCAGTCTGAGCCACTTGAGGGATTTGAATTTCCATAACGACGAGAGAGTGAAAAAAGACTGCATTAATTCGATAATGGGTTCTGCAGAGATGTGTAGAGATAAATTAAAAATGGAAATAATTAAAAATACAGAAAACAGAAAATAAGAGAAACACCAATTTTTTTGAACATATAGAAAATGTGTTTATTTGTATACATTGAATGTACAATTTATTTTATTCGAATTACTTACATATAGTTATTTATAAAGTAAGCTTTATGCTAATATTCTGTTTGTTCTCTCAATCACACCCTAATTTTCACACTCATCTGAAAAACGAAAGTTAGAAAATTTTAAAAGCACAATTTACAGTGCTTGAGAAGGCTAGATAAGTGACTAAAAAATAGTTATGATTTTTACAAAAAAAAAAAAATATATTGGGTATAAATGATATGAATTTCTGCATAAGACTTTCTAAAGGCCAATTTGAAATTGTTATAAAACTAGAGACACGATTTAAGGATGAATATTTCTATGTATTTGGTTTATAATAAGGTTATTATTTATACTGTACTTTTATGTATTGTTTTTAGGGCTACTGTGGTGAAAAATCAAAGACTTTTGAAAACAAATTGATAATCTCATTAAGGTCTTAAAGACTAAACATACCTTATATGTACCTAAAGTCATATATTAATGTAAGTATAAAAAAAGATATTATTAAGAAAAATTCAAGTGTTAAGATTAAGAACGAACGTTTAACATTAAAAAAATTTGCATGAAATGATTTTAAAATCATTACAAAACAGTTCTCAGTTCTTTACAAATTACGTTTGTAAGGTTTCCATGTAATTTTATGTAAATAAAAGTGCTATATGAAAAATATATGTTTTACAAAAAAACAAGCCTGTACATTGCTCCATTTTCTTTCCTAGAAGGACTGACTTGACAACGATGTGAAATTTCATTTAGTGGTATGGTAAACATTTATTAGACGTACCAATATAATAGTTTTGTTCATCAAATTAACGAGTCAAATAATTAGAAGATTGTGCACGTATTTAGGAAATTACACTTTGATTGTACAGCAAGTAACAGATCCATCATAGATGAAAACCATGAAAGAGAGGACATTTTTAAATTGATCGATTTGTAATAATAAAAATCTGTACTGGTGGATTAAATTTGTTTTATCATTCAAAATGATCCATAAAAAATATACATTTGATGCCGCAATTGCAATTTTATCTGAAATATTACCTAAATAATTGAGTCTAATGGAGGAGAAGTGCAAATTCCATGTAGTTGTGTTTAATTCAACAAAAAAATACATTTGTGCAATCTAAAAGCAGCATAGCAAATCTGCGGAATTGAAAATTTGACATTTTCAAATTTTGCATTCAATCTGTATTAAGAACCAGAAAGTTAAACATTAAAAAGGTTTTTTGACAAAATATTTACCTTAAACGGATATTGGATGTATTTCGTTATTCCATAATTGGACCTTCTTTGAAATTTTAACGCTATTTGCTAAAATCAGTCTAAATATCGAATTGAAGGAATGTAGTAAGCTCTGTTAACTCTACCTCTATATCTGATTGAACTCTTTTCTCCTTCTTATGCAAAATTGTTGTTCCTGTGACCATGAATATAAAACTACACATATTCAATTTATTAACATTATGCTTGGAGTATACACCAACCACTTCTCACTCCTCCTGCAAACATCTATCTGTCACGTCTGTCCAATGAAATTGTAAATTTGTTGCAATAAAATACGGAAATCTACAGTACTTGATTTTTTATCATCCAAATGTAGCTCTATTTTTTATATCTATCAAGTTGTTGCGATTTGTTAATAGCTCTTTTTTATGTCAAAGAGCATATTTTTTCTTAAATTAGATGCGTGCAGTTTACTCAAAATATATATAACATGAATCAATCGTTTACATAAATCTTCCATTCGCATACAATAAACTTAAATAAGCTACATGTATCTTTTGGATATTGCAACTGTTATAATTTCTTGCATCCACAGGTGCATACTGCCATTCACTTACTCCATGGCATTATCATCCCAATTATACCAGCCTCCCGTTGTCGTACCACTCATAAAACGGGTGAATGTAGTTCGTTCATTAGTTGCCGTTGTCACTGTTACGTGAGACAAATTGTGGGTGGTTTCATTGTCTTGCTCGTCTTCCATTTGTGCTGTATCAAAACGACTCAAAGGATTACAGTTATTTAACAACTCGGAGGCAGTTGCGTTTTGCTGTGCACTACCACCGATTGCAGAGGAGGAGCAGGAATTATTGTCATCGAATAATGTTATTGTGCCATCGTCATCAAGCGGCTTTTTACGTTTCAAAATGGCAGCATGTAATTCTCGGGAACAACTGTGGCCACGTGATTGTGCACGTTGCACTTGTAATATGGGTTCGTATTCATACAATTGACTGATGTAAAAACGGTCCAAATCAGCTTTTTTATAAAATTCTTTAAGGCGGGCAAAGGCATTACTGTATCAATCAATGAGATGAAAAATTGGAATAAAACTGTTTTAGAAATAATGTAAACGTAAACAATATTTGTACAAATTTACAAACTACCATTCAGAAATTGTTATACCATCCATTATATATAAAGAAAAAAGTCTGGCCAGACACTTTTCGTATAGAAAAGTTTCTGCCCAGACACTTTTCGTATAGAAAAGTTTCTACCCAGACACTTTTCGTATAGAAAAGTTTCTGCCCAGACACTTTTCGT
>JAHXMU010000129.1:132052-158848 GCA_019455685.1 Philornis downsi
TATCTCAGTTCGCGCAGTCTGATTGTCTATCGAGTAAAATAAACAATCCAACTTATTTAGTGAAATCAGAACAGAACGCCAAACAGGTTTTCGTATTTATAATTTATGCAAGCTTTTGCTTTCTCGTTCCACTTGGACAACAATTTTTCATATTTTTTATTTTGTTTCTTTGTTATACAGTAATTCTTTTTCGGTTGTCGCGACATCGTTGAATTGAACTGATACAAAGTCTGCTGCTTAAGTTGTAAAAAAGAAAAACAAAACCAAATACTTATCAATAAAGATTCTAACAATTTTTTCGAAACAGTTTTTCCACTCCAAAACGAGTTCACCCCGAAACAAGCGTTTTAAATCAACCGTTTCTTCAAGCGTCGAAAAACATTGACCTTACAATTTGGATGGTTGGAAGGCGACAGCGACAGAAATTATTATCTATTATGAGCTACAGGAAGAAAGGAATTCCTCCACTGCTAATTAAAAAACAACTAGCAATGCAGCTACATTTTTTCACAAGGAAATAATATCTCATAGAATACTTCCTCGTGAAAAGAATATAATTGAATTGTTTCTCTTTTCACGAGGAAGTATTCTATGAGACATTATTTCCTCGTGGAAAAATGTAGCTACATTGCCAGTTCTTTTAATTAGTTTTCAACACTGAAATTATTTCGTTTTACAAATATATTAACATGAACATATTATGACGTAAAAATATAAGTTATTCCGATTTCAGTGGTGGAAATGGACAAAAAAAAGGTTGTCGTTGCCGCTTAAGAAAGATTTTCTCCCGAAAAACATAATACTGTGTGGTGGAAAAATTTAGCCTCAAATTTCACGATAATTTTTTATATGGAGTTTCACCATGAAGAGTCAGTATCAGGCTTCAAACACGTAGTAGTACTGCTTTGGAGAGATTTTGAAATTCCAAAATAGACAACATTGGAACCGCCAAGTAAGGTTTATGTTATATTTATACAGAAGAGGCTCCTGAAAATAGTTTGAAATTCTATTGTTGAATTCTACAGTAAATAATTCTTTCACGTTTGGGAATAAGGTCTTAAGTCAAAAAAATGCATTTTGAGTTTTTGATTGGGTTTAACTCAATTTTTTTTCTCTTTCGTTTGGTATCAATAATTGAAGTCTAGCACAACTGCATCCAATCGTAATCATTTGGTCTTTAGGCACTAAGTCAAAAAATTTCATAATTTCATAACAATTAAATAAGTTTCAATTTTACATTACGAAAAACTATAGTATATGACTTAAGACCTTATTCCCAAACGCCAAAGAATTGTCAACAGTCCGAGCGTCAAGCGATCAATCAATATTTTTTCATAAGCAAAACTTTAGCCGATGTCCTCAAGCATTTCTTTATTGCCCTTATTTGTTGTTACTCTTTTTGACAGCGATTGATGTTGTTGATGAGATGAACTGTGCCTGTAACACTGCCTGTAAATATTTACGTATGCATTAAGAGAGCAGAGCCTTGTGTAAGTTGTTGTCATTGTGAAAAACAAGTGATAAATATCATCAAATTAAACATGAACAGTCGATCAGTCAACATTATGTACAATGTGTAGGGCATTGGAGGAGAATACATTGAATGATATTTTACTTACATAATTAATCATAATTTTTTATAGAATATTTTAGATTCGTCGTTGTTGCATTAGAGGTGTGTAAAGTGAAAAACTTAGGCCTTGTGATGTTATTTAGGACGAAAAAATTGATATATCTCTAACTTAAGCGTAGTTGATGAAAGAGTTAATGCTAAAGCCGGGTACAAAGCTCTTCACGAGGCATTGTTTCCTTGTAAGAAAATTTAGCGCTATTTCCATCCTTTTTTGTGTCGATTTCCGTCATAATACTAACGATAATACGTTTGTAGAATTATTAAAATTTATTTTTTTCCACTACGATTTCATTTCGCATGTTTGAAAATGTGTTATTGAACATATTATGGCATAAAAATATAAACTGCAACTCGAGTTCAGTGTTGCAAACTACCACCAAAAAGCTAGCAATGCCACTAAAGGAAACGTTGCTTGCAGAACACGAGAATGACATTGATCGATAGAAAAAATAACTTCAAATTCACCACCATTTTTTTTTATATGGAGCCCTTTCAGCCTTAACCAATGATAAATTACATATGCATTAAATATATATATATATATAATAATAATTGATGTAAAACTACCATTTAGTGGTAATTAACAACCAATCCCTTTCCCTTTATTGATGTTTGTCATTATATATGTATATTAGAACTGTTAACAAATGACAGATAATTGTATAAAAGTTAAGTTTTTAAATTAAAAAAAACACAATATTGTTTTCATCTTCAGCAGCATTTGGGCGTCATCGAAGTCAATACTTTGTACCAGAAGGATTTTGTATTCCCGAATATAAAATGAACAATTATCCTTTTTTCTTTATCAATAGTTTTTGTAAAATATCTGGAAACACACTTTCCGCTTAGCCAATAATCTTTGAAAACTGTTTCGGTAACGGAAAGTAATATCTACATACAAAAATGGCTTTTATGGAATATATCTTCCAAGATAATTTCATAAATGTATGAAAAGCATCGAAGCGGACGCTTTTGGCATGGAAAAGTGTCATGAAACACAATTCGTCACTGCTAAATCTATTTATATACATTATACATACAGGGTTGCGTTGGAAGAGTTTTCTTTCCAGAAATATACCAGAAGAGAGTCCCTTCAACTCTGTGCGGTCTCAACAAGACGATTTAAGTAGTAACATTTATCAAACACGTTGTATGTATTAAATATAATAAAATTAAAAAAAAAAAACTAAGTTTTGGAGGTAGTAAAATCAAGCATGTGAGATTCATTTGCATAAGTTTTATGGCAAAACTTGTACCGACATAGCCCATTTTCAATGAAGTTAATCCCTGATCGAATTAAATCATGTGTAAGAAATATAACTCAATTCCAATAAAGGCTGTGAATTTTGGAAGCGATATTACAAACAACGGACGACCTATTTGTAAGGTGACTTTTTCAGAACATAAAGGGATATATTTCATATGCAGTAATAGGGTTGGTGTACGGTAAAACTATATTACATGCGAAAAAGTTTAATTAGGTTCAAGTCAAAACTGTAGCTTTGAGAGGCAATTATACTTGACTTGGATGATCCATTTGGCATGGACTGACAAATTAGCAATTGTTGGAACGATACCCTATTACTGTAATACTATATATTGGTATTACACTGATCAAATCAAAGCCAGTTTTCGAATAAATTTTAGTTTGTTCAACGTAGTCATTTTTAACGTTTTCAAAAACTGGTTACCAAGTTATATCATTTGAAATAAGCAGTAGTTTCGAAGCAAAAATTAGGTTTTCCAGTTTTGAATAGAAATTCGTTAATTATGAAAAACGAGGACAATGTTTCACCTCAAAAAATCGTCGATAATGAAAACAATGAACGGCAGTCTACACTCCTCTAAAGGATCTGTTTATTGAATGCATATCAAATCTTCTTCTTAATAGTTGAAAACCAAAGCGCTTAAAATACTTTACTATGTGCAACTAGAATTGCAGTTAGAATTGACCAAATAAGTAAGATTCCTAGACGAACTGTTTAAACACTGTATGTAAAGCGCTCAAGGCCGCGGCAATAATTGCACTAATTGTTCATTTCGTAATACAGGGACAAGAGCTCGACTGCTACTGTAGCAACCAAACGGTTAATGACAGCGCGCTCATTTTTTGACAAACTCCAGTCCGTTATATCTTTACAAGGATACAGAAGCGTATTGCAATTAAAATTGAATTCAAACGCAACAATGTTATTTCTATGTATTTGATTGGAAAATAGCAATCAGCAATTGTACGAGATTTACTTTGTGAAAAAAAATATTTGCCTGATGGACTATTATACGTTACAATGATATTGGTTGCATTAAAAAACGCCATGGAGGTGAACATCCAAAAAAAAGCAACTTTACTAGAAATGATTCGAAAAGTAAGGTCAGAATTTAGCATAATCCACGGCAAAGCGCAGTCCAATTGTCGAAACATTTCAAAAAATTAACTATGATTGAAGCCCTACAAAATACAAAAAGGACAAGATTTAATAGCTGCATATAGGTCAGTTCACTTAGCAAGAGCAAAGGTGTTAAAACACTTACACATTGGTGGCGAACTTGAAAATTTGGTCTTTTCCGATGAAAAAATGTTTAAGGTCCATGATCCTGCATAGCTAGGGTTCAAGTCAAAAGACAATCTAGACCAGCGAATTGCTCTGCGAAAGCAAGCGCTTGCATCAGTGATGGTTTGGGCAGCGGTATCTGCCACACGACGCTTATCAATTATTTTCATCAACAAGGCGAAATAGTAATTCAACGAATCTACCTTGAAAATTTTACGTAAAGAATTCGGTGGAAAAAATTTAACGTTTCAACAAAACTCGGCACCGTCCCACAAAGCCAGTGAAAACCAATGTTTTATAAAAAAAAAAGTTCCCAGCTTCATTTCTTCACAACAATGGTCACCATAAACCCAATGCATTTTTTCATATAGTTCATACTGGAGGCTAAAGCGTCAACTAAAGAATATGAGGCGATCAACGATAAAGATTGCTCTTTATTAAGAATGTGACAAAATACCATCACGCCACATTCGTGCAGCGTGTGAAGCTTTTCGGAAAGATTCGGTACTATTATCAGCGATAAAGGTGGCTACACCATATTTTTCTAAAATTTTTATATTTTTTTATTTATAATAATTTTATGATATATAGAATTTTTTGAATAAAAAATCAAAATTTACAAAATTAAATTATATTGGTAAATTTAATTGGCAACATTTGAAACATTTTCGATAATAATAAATTGATTAAATTAGAAATTACTAATGCAAGAAAATAGTCAATATTCAAAACAGTGGTTTATGTTTTCCCCTAAAAATTCGATAGCATGAATATCAGGCCTGTCACAGAATTTTGTGGTATGGTTTCCAATTCGCATTTTCCAAATCAATCGATATGGTTTAACCTTCTTCAGAAATCTATCGATTTTGTTAATTCCCAAATTGAAGATATCCCGTTTTTTGATATGGCAACGCAAAGAATAAAGAACGCAAAGAAAAAAGCAAAGACCATATGTTTTAAAATAAACAAAAGTGTTAAAATTATTACAAGTGACAAGACGATAATTAAAGTTTGTAAAGTAAAAAGTGTCAGTTCTTTGAGTGAAAGATTAACTAAAAAAACAAACAAAACAACTAAACATGCCCGGAATTTCCGTAGTGGCTGTGATGGAGGCACAAGAGCGTCATTGGTCTGCCGAAAAATTGCGCCGTCGAAGTTTTTGAGATGCCTCAGATCCTTTGGCATACCCAAACACACATAACTACATTGCTACAACATTGTTATTTTATAATTATTGATTTTATTTTAGTTTCATTAGTTATTATTGCCTGAACAAGGAAGGCTTGATTATGGTGTTGGATTCAATAAAGGATGATCTGAAGCGGTCGAGTATACATCCAATATTGCAGCTTTCTATCGCCCTTCGTTTTCTTGCGACTAAAGCATTCCAAGGTGCAATAGGTAAGAATTTGTTGATAGTAGTACATATTTCAACTTTGCTGATCGTAATATCATTATAGCAAAAGATGTTGACATCACTGTAGGAAGAAACACTGACTCGACGCTGATGTGGCAGGTTATTGATGCCATTGAACGCTACATATGTTCCCAATGGATAACAATTGCGATGTCAGATGATGAGAAGAGGAAATCGAGGGATCACTTCTTCCATAAATTCCAAATTCCTGGTGTAGTAGGATGCATTGATGGCACTCATGTGAAGCTACAAAAACCATCTGAAGACGAATAGTTCAGTCCACAACGCTTCAGCTGCCACCCTATCTCCCTTTACATACCCCTTAGCTATGTCCTGGTGGGCATCCATAAACTCGGCCAATGTACGCTCTTGTGCGGGACTCCTATGTTTTCTCCTAAAATAACGCGAATTGTTACTAAATAAAATAATTCAAGAAAATTTGTCCATACATGTTTTCATAAATTATTTTGTTTGTTGTGCCTTTCGTTTTGTTTCGTCAAAACTTGCCAATATGCAATGTTATTTGCAAATTAGTTACTTTTACTTTGAAGAAATATGTGGTATACACGAAAAAAAAGGTGGCAATACTGCATCAAAAAGTAGTCAAAAAAAAAAAAAAGTTGCTTGCTGTTCTACCCCCGAAAAATACGCAACAATTGTTTAAATTAATCATTAATATGTTTATTTTCACCGCAATCTATTAAAAAACAGTATCTTTTATTGATATAAACCAATTGCAAAGACATTTTTTTAGTTTAAGATAGGAAAAAAACCAAAACCATTTACATAATTGAAAGTGGTTTCAAAACGAAAAAATTTTGCGGTTTTGATTGTCTGGGGAAGCAAATTACGAAATGGAAACCATTTCGATCGAAATGGTTTTCTGTGACAGACCTGTATAATGCCACATTGAATTTAGAGTGTTCCACAGAGAGTTGTTTTTAATTACATGAGCACAATATCATTCAGTTCAATCTCTTCCGATGTTGTATACTGTACACGGTTTCTTACTCTTGTTATCTTTCGTTTATTTTCGTACACTGCAAAATAAATTTGATCATATTTGTCACTTGTTTCGCACAATGATAATAAATAACGCATACACTTTGCTCCCTTATCACTCAAGTAAATACTTGAGGGCCACGTGCACAGACCATCTCATCATCGTCGCCAAAGACAATAGCAAATAAGCGCAATAAAGGAATGTTTGAGGACATCCATAAGAAAAGCTAGTAATCGGTCGCCTGATATTCGGTCTGTTATAGATGTACATAGTTTTGTGAAAGTCAACAAAATACTTTCAACTATTTTTGGGTATTCAAAAGTAGTGTAGGTGTACAGTGGGTGTCAAAAATGCAAAGGCGTACACAATATCGTGGCAATAGTGCTATTTGTTTGCTATAAAAGCTGATATTTATATTTCGATAATATATTTAAATAGTAGGATTATATCTTTTTTATTAAAATTTCATTTTACAAGTTTACAAATGTGTAATCAAACTTATTATGACGCAAAAATGTAAAAACAACCACTTTTTTACTGAAGCCTTGAAATAGAAAATTGACATGGAAGGTCGTTTATCTTCTCTATGAAGCGAGCTACTATGGTTTTTCACGATGAAAGAATTTCACGAGACGTTGTTATCTCGTGAAAATTTTTTGGGGGATTTTCACCTTTCCTTTCCTTTATTGAAACAGCTGATGTTTTATGTTTTAATATGTTTGATAACATATTTGTAGGATTGTTAAATTGCGTCTTTATTACTATTTCAATTTCAAGTTTACAATTATAGTAACAAACATATTGCGGCATAAAAATATATGGACATTATTCCGTTTTCAGTGTTGGAAATCAACAAAAGTGGCTGGCGTTAGCACTTTAGCAAATTTTTTCATGAAAAACCATACCTATAGTACTGTCTGATGGAAAAATGTAGCTTCAGCATAGTCAGCATAGTGCCAGCCTTAAAACTATGCTAGCATTAAAAACCAATGCCAATTGTCTCGGAAGACTTGCGTGCACATTCACAAGCCAATCAATTTCTACAAGAAATTCTTAGCCGATTACTATTTTGGTCTTATTTCGTTGTATGCCAATAAATATTTACCGAACGAATTGCGTAGCAGGTGCTTCGGAAACAATATCTGTTCCAATTGTATCTGTTAATTGACAACTTTTGATTTCACTACCAGAAGTGTTTAAACATGACTATAAATTATGCAAATCGCTGAGCAAGTCATTTACTAACGAATGGGTTTCAAACGAATGTGTTTGGATTTATTTTTACAATTGACAGCTAAATATTGGTAAACTCATTGTTATGAAAAGAATATATAAAGATTCATGTAGCTTCCATGAAATTGATTAAAATCTTGTTCGAGCACGTTTAAAACTAAACGGAAGCTTCCTGTCCTTTTTGCTACAGATGCAAAATGTTTTAAATTTTCACAGAGAACGGAGTAGATGAGAACAATTATGAAACAAATGCAATTCTGCAAGACGACATAATTCAAATTGACCAATCTTTCTCCAGATTTGGCATATTTTGTACTTTATTACGTAATATGTATGTTTTGTCAAACGACTTACTTACTTTTCAAAATCAGAAAAGATTGGGGTTATTTTTCTGCTTTATTTGTTTTATTGAATTGCTCACATAGTGAGCCTAACACTAAGTAGTTGAATCTTAGGGCACTGCTACACGTTCAATATATATTGAACGCGATCCAATATCGCGAGTTTTATTGAACGTGTAGCATGCGGTATTGATAGATCGCGATACATATCGCAGAATGGCCTAAATTATGGGATCCAGATCGCGGATCGTGGATCGCGTGATAAATATTGAACGTGTAGCATTTTCATGATATTAGATCGCGATACGTTAATAAGAAGTTAAATAAAACATAAAATAAAAGACGCAGTGCAAAAAATTTAACAAATAAAAAGTAAAAAATATTATTATTATTAAGCAAGCAAAATAGCTAAACAGGATTTTTTTTTGGTTTTCACGTGCACTGTGCACTGCACAAAAAAAAAAAAACGTAAATACTGACGCGATAAATATTAAACATGTAGCATACGCTCGTGATCCATCAATCCATTAAAATGGATCGCGATCCAAATATCACAATATATATTGAACGTGTAGCAGTGCCCTTAGATCTAATTGTCGATTGTTGTATGTATCTTTCCCGCTTTGTTTTTTTTTTAGCTGTATGCTTTTTTGTTTATACGGTCCTCTGAGATCGACAGGGATTAGTTCGATATACAAAAGCTCACGGCAGATTCTGAGTTAGCAGCTTTAT
This sequence comes from Philornis downsi, assembly GCA_019455685.1. Taxonomy (NCBI): domain Eukaryota; kingdom Metazoa; phylum Arthropoda; class Insecta; order Diptera; family Muscidae; genus Philornis; species Philornis downsi. Next base: position 140,964 of record JAHXMU010000129.1, read on the forward strand.
TGGTGCAGTTTAGCGCAATGTTCATACAAATGATCTCACAGTTTTATTAACTCGGGAGGCCAAGGCCCGGAATACATGAGCGGAGAGTCTCCAAGCGTAATGCCGCAGACTCATGTATTACTCTTTGTAATGTGGACTATGTGAGTGATGGGGCCAAGTCCCGAACACGTGGTTGGTGGTTCAATAGCACGAAAAGTGAATTGACCTGGCCGCAAAGCGAGCAAAGTGAACGATGAGGCCAAGAACCCGAACACTTGATAGATGAATTAGTTCGCGTGAGGATGTTGACCTACATATGTGTTACTCTTAGTAGTGCGGATTACGTGAGTGACGAGGCTAGGGCTCGAACATGTGTTCTCAGGTGGATTATGTCGAAGCATTGCGGTATTGAGATATTAGAAGACAATGCACTTTCGGAAGGCGTCATGTTCTTTTTCCCTTTTATGGGACTGCAAAATCACTTCTCCGGAGTCTGGAAGGTGCAGAAGGGTAAGCATGGTTTCTAATTATAACATTACGGTGATGTTCTATTCTGGTCATATGTTTTGTTTTGATCTTTTCTATGTCCTATACCCACATGGTATATTTAAGTCTCTATGTATATTACAGTTTCTCATGTATCAAGGAGCTCCCGTAATGTCTCGTAACATCTTTGATTTTACCCTTTTAATTTTATCCACGTTGCTGCGGCTGGCTCTACCCCAGAGTTGAACACCGTAACACCATATGGGTTTAATTATTCCCGTGTAGATCAACACCTTACAGTTTAGGCTAAGCCCAGAGCACTTATTAAGCAGCCAGTGATGTTGCCTAATTTTCAAGTTCATCTGCGTCTTTTTAGCTTCGATGTGCCTTCCCTTCTGTGTGGATGGACGCATAGGTAGATATCGTCTGAGCTCTGAGGAATGACAATATTATTGAGTCTGAGAGTTGGGCACGTGTTGAGGCTTAGTTTAAATGTTACTTGTGTACATTTACTTTCGTTTATTCTTATTCTCCAGTCAATGAGCCATTTCTCAACGTATTTGAGATGAATTTGGAGGATATTTGCTGCCTGGTTTTGGTCCTTGTGACAGCACATTATTACAGTATCGTCTGCGAAGTTGATGTGAGATTTCTAGGGTGAACCGGAATATCACCTGTAAAGATAAAATGTAATAAAGGGCCGAGGACACTCCCTTGAGGAACGCCTGTCAATATATGGTAATTATCCGTATAGTAGCCACTATACTTTACACTAAACTTTTTACCGTCCAGGTATGATTGAAGAACTGTGTGCATATTTCCCGGCAGATGTTTTCTAATTTTGAACATTGAACCATTATGCCAAACTTTATCGAAAGCTTGAGCAACGTCTCGAAATACGGCTCAGCAATATTCCCTGTGTTCAAATCAATGCAATATTGTGCTAGTTAAGCGATTAACCTGTTTTATTGTGTTGTGCCCTTCCCTAAATCCAAACTGGTGATCGGGCATTATATTATTCGAGGAGAGAAAAGGTTTTATCTTGAGCAGAACGATTTTTTCGAATAGCTTGGAAATAGTATAAAGTAGGCTTATTGCTCTATAGGAGTAAGGTAAAGTTTTATCCTTCCCTGGTTTCAATACCATAGTGATGACCGAATTTTTCCATGCTTGTGGGAAATATCCTGTCAGTAATTGTATTGAATATTTTCACCAGATATTCTAATGCAATAAAGGGTAATTCTAAGAGCATTTTCGATGTAATTAAATCGATGCCCGGCTCCTTATTCGGCTTAACATTCTTAATTAGGTCTAGAATTTCGTACGCATCTATGTGTACGTTGGCCAAGGCGGTCTGTACGGTGTTACGGTCATCACGGTCGCCTCATTTTCAAGATGACAGTTCACGTTGATGTGACTGCTTATATATTTCTTGTACGAAAGCCAATTTGTTCTATAAGAAGTTAGTCAATTTCAATTTCCACTGGGGTTTCGAACAAAGATATAATAACTGGAGAATGATCAGATGATAATTCTAAGCTAGTTTCGGCTGATATCCTTGTTCTATTCAAACTTCTTGAAATACAGAAATCTATTAGATCCGGTAATTTATTTCGGTCCGATGACCAGTGGTTGGTCGTCCAGGCGAGATGAAATCCAATCCTTCATTCCGTAACATTAAGCATTTGTACAATTGCCTAGCCCTAGGTGAGATTAATCGGGAGCCCCAATGCGTATGTTTTGCATTATACAGGTATGTTCCAGATTCTATTTTGAAGTAAAAGTAGTTTGAAATCACTTCAATTTGACACTTGGGTGTTCTGAATTTTACTTTTTACTTTTCATTTCTGTTTTGTTTTCGAATATCAAATCGTAGTGAATTGCATTGTTCTAGAAACCACTTTTAGGCAAAAAGAAGTGGTTTAAAAATACTTTGAAATTTTATTGTGAAACAAAAATTTTTGGAAGTAAACATGTAAATATAATAAATAAAAGTGGTCAGATTCCTTTGGTTGAATAAAAATTTTCCTTGTTTGAAGGGGAAAATGCAAGAATACAACGCAGGATGCAATAATGCTACGTTTTATGCAAAACAATCCAGACCTCGAAAAAGGGGACCATGTAAAATTGGAAGAATTGTGGAATCTGTTTGCGGCTTAGTAATTTCCACGTGAGTTTCATCAATGCATCCTTCCACACCGGGAATACCAAATTTTTGCATGAAGTGGTGCTTAGACAAATTTTGTTCATCAACTGTCAATTTCAATTTAATTCACCTAGCACAAATATATTTTTCTAGAACAATAAGCACTCGATTTAAAATTTTGCAGGTGGTGCTCCGTGCTAAGGCCACTTTAGTGTCTTTTCCGACCTCTCGTTGAAATCTAAAAATCTTAATGTGGCAGCAAGCTGTAGTTCTGTCGGAATGGATGACTTGGGCAGTCTCAATTTTATGCAATGTAAAATGTTAGGAAATGCATCTTTGTTGATGCGATAATTTTGTAAAAACCTAATAGTTTTTATTAAAAGTATATTGAATATATTTAAGTGCATACATGTGTGTACTTAGGTAGTGTTGCCCATATCCAGTGGATTTGAGTGATCCCGCAAAATTCGCCTTTGTAATTTTGCTTGCGTATTCATTGGTTTGGTATACAGTGGACACCAACACCGCATTCATTATTTATTTATCCTTTATTTATTTATTTGTCCTTATTATTTATTTATCCTTTAATTTTATGCACAAAAAATCACAAATAGTAATTTTATAATTAAATTTTACTTTCAAGTCAATATCCGTTGTTTACAACTTCTGTTTTCGAACTTCATTTCATATGAGAAAATGAAACAACAAACCACTTCATTTGCAGAACATCCAAAACGGAACGTTAACTTTTCAAATCGTATTTTACTTTAATTCCACTACTTTTTTGGAACATACCTAATAGTAACCCCCGCTAAGAATCGGTGACCAAGGGAATTGAAGAACTGTAGAAATTGTTTCGTTGTTACCATGAATCGCGGTGGGGAGTATATAGCTGATATTGTCAGGGGGCCACTTTGGTTCTGAATTCTAATAGATGTCACTTGGAGGTAGTTCGACGCGAAACCTTCCATTACGCCGTATTTAAGCCAACATCTAATAAGAACGCCTGTGACCCCGTAAGCCCTCCCATCAGGGTGATTTGTGCCGTAGAATGTATATCCAGGAATCATGAAATTATATCTGTTCGTCAAATGTGTTTCAGACAGTAACATTATGTCAATATTTTCTCGGTTAGTCACATATAGCAAGCTTGTGTTGGCTTACGCCGTTAGCGTTCGTACAGATCTTAAGAGAACCTATTTTCTATTAAGAAGAGCCTGAATTAATTGATTCTGGGTAGTAGGCTTCATTATGGTAGTCTGTGCAATGCCTTTTTTGAGTACATCAGAGAACAAATTCATTTTATTTACCGAATTGACTCGTGCCACTGGTGGAGGCTCCTGAGTTAGTACCAGTGACGCATCCGCACTCGCTGGATTCCTAAGCAACTGCACCCTATCATTCAATCGTTTTTTAGCAATTTGTATAACGGGCATCCTCTTTAGTTTGTCGTGTGATTCCCGCCTCTGTTACTACATTTCTTTTCTGCCTGTTTCCTGACCTTATACGGGGAAGATAGGTGTAAGTCACCACAGACAACGCAAACCGTGGGCAGTAAAATTTTGTGTGACCGTATTCCTGACAGTTCTGACATTGTACTGGCCCTCTCCTTTTGATGGGGTTCTTAACAGATATTTTCCTGTAAAACAGATATCTCAAGTTATATATTGGATGCCCCTCGTTTTTCTTTAACTTGCGTGCATCTGGCTGTAGTTTGACTTTGAACATAGGTCGAAGAACTTTATCCCTATTAAATATGTTCGTTATGGAACGAACCTCAAAACCCTTTTTTTGAAGACCTTCCTTAATCTCGTTAGGATCAACATTGCTTTCAATCCCCTTTAAAACAACTATCAGGCGCCTGCTGCTTTTCAGTTGATATGTGTAGAAGTTTTTGTTATCCTTGTCTAACAATTCCGTTATTTCCCTAAAACTAATAGCATCATATAGTTGAATTTTGGTTTCAGAAATGTTTTCCCGCCACAGTGAAACAATGTGGAACATGCCCTTCTCGACCAATTTTGCGATATTAGCAACTAGAGCGCTTGATGTAGCTTCACGCAAATATATAGGCGGAGGTTTCGCTATCGATGTCCTTGCATTTTCCGATGCACTAGGTACTTCATCAACGCTTTGAGGCAAACTTATTGTTACCTCCACAGTTGGCTGAGCAAATACACCATTTTTAGTTTGCTTTCGACTGTTCCAACTGGCCGGACTCGCTTTCCGTTTAATAGTGACAGCGAACCATGCCCGTCTGTACCGTTCGGTTTCCGCCTTGTTTGACCGTCCTCGTTACGTTGGTTTTCCCCAACGCGCCGCTGTCGCTGTGTTCTATGGCCGACGTTCGCGCTTGTATGGTATCGCACACCAAAGTGAGTGGAGAGTGAGGTTCTGTGTTTTGACTCATACTCACGTTTCCGTCCGCTCTGTTCGACTGTTCGCTATTGTTACCGTGTAGGTGTAAGCTGTTTCTCACTGACACATGTGAGGGACGAATAACCTCCGCTTCACTTTGAGTGTTTAGAGCGGGTGAAGAAGGAGATGCTCTTGTTACTGGTCGCGCAGTCAGTTACCAACTTTTGTGACGCCTATTAGAATCCGCTCTGACACTCTCTTGAGAGGTAACAGTTATGTAGGCATTTCTGCCGTTTATGCTCAATCTCCTATCTCCAGAGTTTTGAGTGGTCATTCGCTCACCTTTCAGAGCCCGTTGGTTTCCCGCGTCACAACAAAGGTTTGTTGTTGTGCTAGGAAATAATGTGAATGATGTCGATCCAACACAATATTACCATTAGCTGCAATTCAAATTGTGTTTCGCACCAATATTCGCCAATCGTCGATCCAAAGTTACGATCCAGATCCAAAGATATTCCTTGTCCTTTGTCCGTAATTAGTAAGGCGTTCCAAATGTTTAGACTTAAATGAATGATTTATCCCGCGAGCTATTAAAAAAACAAACACGTCCGTGTTAGACAAAGTTTCACCGGAAGCTTGCTTCTTTTCAGAGCCTTCGGTATCTAGTTTTTTTATTTGCCATTTCAAGGAGCTGAACCTGTTCAGTGAGGGTAGGTGGCAACAAACTTCCAAAATGGAAAATAAAAAAAAAAAATGTAGCCGCTATCTTCTGAATAACTCTCCCTTGGCACATTCGAATTATTGTTATGAACGCGTAAATTATAAGCAAAGCTGTTGAAACTAAATGCAAATATGACAGCCGTTACATATTGGTGGTGATCAATGCACTAATGACTCGTAACAATAAATGCATCAATTGAGTGATTTGTCCTCTGTACATTTTATTGTCTATCCTGTTAAGTCGATAAAACAAAGATGTTCAAATAGACACCGTCGAAATTGAAACATACATACATATTTTGATGTGTTTTAAAGTTTTTCCCAATAACTTTCGCAATACTTCACTTGGTACTTTGCCACTTTTTCGATGTCCGATAAGATCTATTTTAGTCGCCAATGTAAAGAAGTAAATACTTACAATATTAATGTTTAGTAGGTTGGATAATTGTTTACGCTTTGCGTATGCTGATGATGTTCAGCTGCTTTTCAATGGAAGTTACCACAATAATGGCGTTATTCAAACAAAAATGTAGTATGTATTCCAATGTCTCTCTGTGTGGATGTCCTCAAATAAACTTAAAGTGAATCCGTCTAAGACAAAATCAATGTTGTTTGCTCTCATTTGATTTTGTATATTGAGTTATTGCAGAGTTATTTAAACTTATTTGATCAATTCGCACTAATCAATTGAGTATTCATAACACAAAATATTATATGAGCAGATCTTTTCAAATAACAGCAGGCAGGCAGTTTAACAAACTTCCAAACACATTAAAAATTGTTTCTTCATCCCAAAACACAGAGACTTCTTGCGTATTTCAATGATATTCCTCATCTATAATTATCCACATGAGTCCTTTTTTCTTTGATATTGCCGCCAGATAGTTTGCTGTCCATCTTTTTTTTTATTCTAAACGGGGAAATGATTATCGGTAAACTTATTATTTCTCCTTTCCTTTTTTGTTTTTGAGCCATTACTTGTATAGCATCTCAATTACTTGGCTAATTTAACATTAAAAAATTACTGGTAGGTATTAACTTTTATCATTTAATCTGTTATTAAATATTTTGTTATGTTAGTAGCTGTAGTAACTGTAAATTCCAAATACAGTTATAATTCCGTCTTTTAGGACGAAAAGCATACAAGGTGAAAAATTTTAATAAGTGAAGTAGATTGTCATATTTTTCTGCTATTAAAATACACAAACTTTTTTATAACATTAGTATTGTAAAGTTGTATAATGCATTTGTTATTGAATTATTAAGAAGTATGTTGTAATATTGTAATTTAATCAAATCTGCCTTAAGGCTTAAAATTACAATCCTGAATAAATAAATTAAAATTAAATTGAATTTGAAATTGACAACTGATAATTAGAAAATGGAAAATGACAATTTACACACATTTCAACAAAATTTGATGATCGTTTTCTGTTGTGAATTGACAGCCATACTCATTTGTGGTTTAATATTTTAGAGAGCTACATATGTACATACATACATACATACAATGTATATCCCTAACACTCCATTGCCAATTCATTCATTTCATTAATATGTAATTAATTTCATCAAAGCACGCTGATGGTTAAAAGCACTCCTTCGATGACTAAAGCACCAGTAGTTAATTATGGGATTATGATAAACCTAAATTTAGATTTGGCGTGATTAATAAATTACACGTACATATGTATGTACATATGTAACGTTGATTTTGTTCTAACATGTTCTTTTTTGCCATCACAGCAGCTTTTACGGTGGCAGTTAGTAGCAACACAAATGTGTTTGCAATGAAATCGCTGTGAAGTTGTGCAGTCTATAAGAATGCACCTGTTTAACGGTACACGCTACCGTGCAATTGTGTGAGTGTGTGTATATTATTGGAGTGGGGGCATTATTCTTGTTTTCTTATTTCTATTTTATTCCGCATTGTTATAATAGAGTCGACTGAGCAATCAAGTTTAAGAGCATTTTAAAAAGAGAGCAAAAGTACGAATTTCTACCATGACATTAAAAGAGAGCGAGAATGTTGAAGACAATAACATTCGGTTTATTTTGCTTAGCTTATTGTCCTACATTCGATTTTGTTTTTGTTTTGGTTATCTTACATTACTCCATGTTGACATGTATTTGTAGTCATAACGTTTGATGTTGTTGATATTACTGTAATTTTGTTGCTCTAAAATATGAAAGAACGTAACAACTCTGGACGCTCATTTTAAATATGCCCCAAGCCTCTACTTACGTCAGTAAGCCTAAATGCCAGGCGGCTAGAGACAGTTTTTCGTTGTTCTTTAATTTGTAATCGAGAATATTCTATTGGCTAAATGCAAATTAAGTTCTGATGGTTAGTGATTACATATGTACATACATACATATGTATTGTATGTATGTACACTTTAGTAACTTGCGGCTTTACATCGTACAAATCAGAAAGTCTGCCCTCTAAACGTTTCATTCGTGCATTCGACTAAATCAAAACACGACATTCCTTTAGTTTATTTTTAAGTTAAAACAAAGAGCAAAATAAACGGCAAGTCAAAACAAATACAGAAGAAGAGGTAAAAACATAGAGAGAAAGAGCCAGGCGTAACAAAAACAATTAATATACCAATGTCGGAGTTGCCAAACGCCGACAAATAAATGCTAAATTGAAGAAAATCATGTTAAAATAACAAAAAAGAAGCTGTTTTGGAAAAACCTAACATCAATAATTCATTGCAAATGCGTTGGTACACAAAACTTTTTTACTTTCTTTCTGTGAATAACAGTTAAAGACTTAAAGATGAATGATATTAAATTTTATTTGCTTAGACAAAGTTAAGAAAAACAAAATGTAACTCTAATCATACCAACCCTGGTACTTTCCCTGCAAAAGAATCAATGAACCTCAAACTTTTACCACACTGTAACAACCCTTTGGTCAATTTCCTCACTTCCAGATATACAGTGTTGCGCAAAACAAAAGCAACAAAATGTACTCCAGACTATAAATACATAATTTTCATAAAAACAAAACATTTAAAACAAAGCTTACAATTTATTTTCACAGAGGTATTATTAAACTATAAAACTAATACATTACAACAACAACAACAATTGCGTTTAAAAGAAATATGAAAAAATGTGCAGCAGAGCCGGAATTCACTTGCGCAAAACAATAGCAACAAAATCAATATTTTGTGTATCCGCCCTGGTTTTTAATAACATCTTCGCACCTTTTTGGCATCGAGGCGACTAATGAATAAAAACAATCCTCCGGAAGGTTTTCCCACTCAATTTTCAACTTGTTGAATAGCTCCTCTTTGTTGGAAAACCGATGTCCTGCCATTCTCCTTTTAAGGATGGCAAAAAGGTTTTCAATAGGATTCAAATCAGGTGATTGTGCCGGCCAATCAAGAGTTTGAATCCTGTTGTTTGTTAGCCACTCTTTTTTCACTTTCGATGTGTGTTTCGGATCGTTATCATGTTGAAACACCCATCGAAGTGGCATATTCCACTCTGCACGGGGTAGCATTTGGTGTTGTAGTATGGCTCGATATCCCTCACCGTTCATTATTCCATCTATTTTATGAAATGGACCAGGTTCTTGAGCCGAAAAGCATGTCCACACCATCATATTTCCACCACCATGCTTTGCAGTGACGAGGATGTTCTTGGTTTTAAGACGTTGTCCTCTGTGTCGCCTGACGGTCTGCATTCCATCGGATTGAATTAGATTAAATTTAGATTCATCGCTAAACAGCACTGTCCTCCACTTATTTACTGACCAATTGCGTTGTCTTTTAACAAATTTTAACCTTTTCCAAAGAAATAATAGTAATATTAATACAGCTTACACTAAAAATAAAAACTCACCTATTTTTTATATGCCTTATTGTAAGCAGTGGTTTTTTGGCTGGTCTGTAACTTTTTAAATTGTTTTCTACAGCCCGTCTTCGTACTGTACTGTGATGAATATTCAGTTTTAAAGATGTTACAATTGTTTTTGACGAAATAAACGGATCTTTCTTTATCATCTTAACAATTTCACGGTCTGTCCGAGTTGAAGCTTTTCGAAGTCTTCCACCTAAATGTTTGGTTTTCATTTCTCCTGTCTGTCGATAAGTCTTTATCAACCGGCAAATGTAGGATCTATTAATTTTAATTTTTTTTTGCTATCTCTGTTTGCTTCATACCACCTAAAAAGTCATTAATTATTTCACTTTTTAATTTGTTTCCAAACTTTTCCATCACCATGTTCTTAACGTCGTTAATATGCAAAGTACCGCTAGATCGCATTCTTTTTAAACCTATTCTCTTCTTCTTTTTCTACTTTGTTGCTATTGTTTTGCACAAGTGAATTCCGACTCTGCTGTATATTTTTTCATATTTCTTTTAAACGCAAGTGTTATTGTTGTTGTAATGTATTGGTTTTATAGCTTAATAATACCTCTGTGAAAATAAATGGTAAGCTCTGTTTTAAATATTTTGTTTTTATGAAAATTATATATTTATAGTCTGGAGTACATTTTGTTATACATTGTCCATATTTTTTTTGTTAAAGGAAGAACTTTTTTCACCAATAACAAAAGCAACAAAAGTTTTTCTGAAAATTTGATTAAAATACATGATGACATTGATGATACATGTATTTCCTATTCATTTGCAGATGATGTTCAATTGCTCTTTAAGGGAGAATATCAGTTTGATGATGTCCTGCAAAGTAATATTAATTATGCGTTAAATTTGATCTGCTCATGGATGACGGAAAATAAACTCTCAATCAACATTACAAAAACAAAAGCTATGCTTTTTTCTAATCGCGATTTAAATCTGAGTTTACCTTATCGTAGCACACGTATTGAAGTTGTCCACAGTGTACAATGTTTTGGAGTAGTTTTAGATAACAAACTAAGCTTTAACCATCATGTGGATAATGTAGTCCGGCGTTTAAATTATTCACTGCGAAGTTTTTATAATACTGATTTAGCGTTGCCCAGATCGATTAAGGAGAAATTGGTTCATGCTTATATCATGCCTAGTATTCTATATTGTTTAGATTTATATAGTGGCACTAATAAACAAAATATGTAGAAAATTCAGATGACGTTTAATAGAGTTATGAGATATTTGTATTCACTGAGGCGTCGTGTTCATATAATACCGTATGTTAAGCGTTTCTTGGGTTGTAGTTTTAAAAATTATACAGATTTTAGGTGTTTGTGTTATTTTATAAAGTTGTTCGATTGTGTAGTCCTTAATTTCTTTTTAATTCATTTAATTTTTCACATTCCACTCGTAATAAGCAGCTTCTTATTCCTAAAATGACCACACTCACTCACTCACACACACGAATTTACAATTTACTACCACGCCATTTAAAAAGTTTTAAATTATGTCCTGATTTTTATAAAAGGCACAATACTTTCAGACTTTACTGTAAAATTTTGTTTTCAATTAAACTGTGAGCAGCCTTTATTACATACCGATTATCTTACATTTCCAGATTATATACCGATTAACTTCTAATTTTAGAACTAGTCTTTTCTTCATACTTTTTTGTCTTTAATGATCATAATTTCATATTATATTTTTATAAATTTTTTACTTAATTTTTATTACGTGTTTTTTTAACTTATTATATTGAGCAGATTCAATCTAACAGGTGAATTGGAAGGCTTTAAATTGCAAGCCAGAAATAAATAAATAAATAAAATAAATAAATAAAAAGAGGCAAGAAAATTGATATACATATTTCAATGAAATGAAAAGGTATTTTTAGTGCCGATTTTCGTGCTATAATCCCGATAGGTTTAATATATATTATTAAAATACGAAAATCGGCCTTAAAATGCCTTTTCATTTCATTCAAATTATATGTCAATTTTCTTGGGAAATAAAAAAAAAATGTCCACATTCAGTGGCGCAAACAAAATTTTCGTGCAAAGTTGCACCAGCCAAATGAAAAGCAGCGAAAATTGTAAACCATCACACACATCGAACCTTTGAACTGTACTATCCTTAAATGGTAAAATTGTAGAAATTTTTTCAAAAAATTTTTTTTTTCAAACTATCTAACTAACTATCAGATATTTTCGTGTAAATTTCCATCTGTTAGCTTAAGGTATCGTTCACATTTCATACTGAAAATTACCAATGGAAATTTTAACTATTTGTTTCAAAACCTGCAATTAAAAATATTTCAATTGCTTCATAAATTTAGACAATCTCAGTATCAACATCTAAAATACAGGACCAGGGGCTACATTCGAAGTAGGCAACTGTTAAAAGTAACTGTTTAATTAGCTATTTATTGCAAATTAATAAAATCATGGAAAAGGAATAAATTAACAAAAGTGGTATGGTTTGTATGAAGCATTAGTTCCTATGTTTGCAAAAACGCTATGTCAGATACCCTTTTATCAGCTATTTGTACTTTTTCGAAGAAATATGTTGTTTACGTTGCGAACGCTTGTCAAAATTTTGGCCATCATTGTGAATGCCGTTTAAGCGATTTGGTCCAGAATATTTACAGGTAAGCGAATGCAATTGTTGCAAACGGAATAGAAAACTTAGTATACGCCACTTTCTAAGAAAATGTCGTCAAACGGCGTCTAGTTTCAAAAAACTATAGTACCTAAAGCAAACCAAAAGATGCCAAAGAGCAGTCATTATGAAACTGGCAATACTAATCGACGAAGAGAGTGCGAATGTGAAATTATTTCTTCTAACCCTCGACCACAATAATTATCACAACTGTTGCCATTTTTTTTAATTATGACGATTTTGTTTGGTAAAAATGATGCAAGCTATCGTTTTGTAATAGGCGGTTGGAAGCACCAACATTTGCATAGGGTGATTTATATAAATATACTGCTATTATGTTATACACACAGTATTTTTTATTTGAGATGGTGAACTTCATACGAATTTGCCAATAAATAAATAAAACGTAGTTTAAATAAAGATTTTATGGATTTATGATTACAGCTTTTGCATTAGACTCTGATTGCCTCGAACATTATGATTTCTTTGCTTCAATTCATCGTGAAACAGCTAACTTAATGTAAACTTAAATACAAACATAAAATCCTTTAGCCCTGCATCTTTCCATACCCTTGCATTTCCAGTCTTTCATCAGAAGTATTAAAGGAAAGTTTCGCTTTGCTTTTAGTCCTCGTTTACAGCTTGCATCGCATATGTCTGCGGAATAGGCCACTAATATGTCGGAAGTATTGCAGCTCTTTGACATCTGACTATGAAAAATTTAAATAAAATGCCCGGTTCCTAGACTCAATAAATAGGTCTGGAAAGAAATAATCGAAATTCATAGGTTTTGCTATATGATTGCACAAATTGTGCATGTGGTTATTTAAAAAGAAAAATTGAAAATTTGTACAAATTTTTGTCATCATTCTCGCCAGAAGAGGCTAAGCCAATGTATTATGTATGTATAAGGAGAGGGCGTTTTGTTGGATTTTTAAGAGGATGATTGATTAAAGATATTATAGTACTTGAAAGATTTAGGAAAGAACCCTTCGATTTACAAAGTATCGCTCTATTATGGGCGTGGTTGATAAAAATTCAAAAATTTCGATTTTTCAGTGGAAAAAAGGGCATCATTTTCGACACTTCTACTTATCTGATGAGAAATGGTGTACGAGTAGTTGCAGATTGGAAATTTAATTTCCGAAAGTGATCAGCTCATTTTCATTTTACAAAACCTTGCTATCAGTCTCAATTTTGTTTCGAGAAAGATCGTTTTTAAATCGCATAAATAGTAGACCGCATTTGACAGCACTGCAGATAGTAGAACTCTAAAATGCTATTTTCGTTTACTTCTCTTTGCTACTTCATAGATGTGATGCCGGGCTAAAGTGCCACGATTGTATGTGTGTTCATATGATAATAAAAGAAAAGAGTGAAAAATAAACAACGAACAGCAGCGACGATGGCAGCGTTGATAATGACAGTGATGAAATACACTGATAATTATCGTTATTATAATTAAATAAACCTTTGAAACTTCTGGACATTTTTATAAATATTAATCTTTCTGAATTATTCACAGGTGCTTTCTTTTCGTTTCGTGCAAAGGTAATGGGTATGTGCTACCAAGAGAAAACATTGCCGTTATCTAAAGCAAGTTAATAACGGCTGTGTAGCATGTTCAACTTGTATCTATTATGCCGATTCACTGCAAATGCATCCATTTTGTGATTCCAAAATCTCCCAAAGACATACCCGTGAGTTGCCTGAGTTTTGTTTGACAGTTCGGTGTTTACAAACGAAAAGATGTTCGTTAGCTATTAAAAGAAACTTCAATGAGAATCACTGATTTATTACAAAAAAAAAATTTTTTCCATTTCGACTCATAACAATTTAAAACAATAGGGTGTATTATTTAATTTACAAATTATTGCAACTTTTTCTCGCTTCAGCCAATATTTATATTTCAGTCTGAATGAACCAATACTTAATTTATCTTGTGCTAGAATTTTTCGGTTTTGTTTCGGATGTATTTTAAGACGGCGACTAAAAATTCTACAGTGTTGTCTGTTGGGATTGATGAATTTGCTGTTAATCATACACAGGGTAATTAAAGATCAATCCATCGGTTTCTTGCATTTCCACCGACGGTGGTCGGAAAAGGAAAAAATTTTAAAATTAATTTACTGCAAATTTGTTCATTGTTGAATTCTCACAAGAAATTTGAAAAGATGCTTTGCATTTAAATTGTGATATTTTTGAAATTATACGGGCATTTGTCAAAAAACTTTGAGTTAAAATGAATAACAGCGTCTTTTCATAAAACGTTCAAAACGGTACGAAACGTCTATGGAAGAAAATATTGGTAATAGGGTTTATAAAACCTATGAACGTTCTCGTTAATTATCGAAGTTTTCAAAAAACAATATTGTCATACATTTTTTCAACGTCTTCAAAACGTTGAACGTTGTTTGCGATCTTTATATAAAGAGAAAATGAAAGAAAAAACTTCAAATATAAATTGTTTAAGCAACGTCTTTCCGCGATGCAGTCTTCAAGGATTAATATAATGCATTTTCAAAGAGGTTTGTTCCTGACGGTAAAATCAGGCCTGGGAGCTACATCAAAATACGTCTATTTTGTGGGAGATATGACAATGAACCAATTTCGTTTTTTTTTTTTTCCATTTAGTTTTTTTTTTTAAAGTTGAAACAAATTTAATTTTCCCAATTAAAACTCAAACCACAAAAAAAAAAAAAAAAAAAAATGGTCAAGAAATTGTAAACTGAATTTTTCCACCACACAATACCATTTTTCGCATGGAAAATTTTTTTAAGTGGAAATGCGAATCTTTTCTTTGTTGGTTTCCAATACTGAAAACAGAACAGTTCACATTTTTTGCGTCATTATACGTTCAATAATACATACGTAAAGCTGTGAAATTAAATTGTAATAGAAAACCACATAATTTTGTAGTTTTGTGAATATATTATAGAACAGATTAGACGTAAAAATTTAAGTTTTTCAATTTTGCTGTTGGAAACCAATGCAATAAAAGCTGGCAATGCCGTTAAATTCCTTTACAAGGAATTGTCTCTTGTAATTTTTTTCGTCGTAAAAAGAACATAGTATCTGTCTTTACCTTTTTCATTGGGTTGTGTGTGTTCCGTTCTGTAAATTTGACGCTCAAATATGATGCTTGGACCCGTCGTCCAATTAAGGTGATGATTACGAAAGCAAAGACGTTATAAAGCCGAACCAACATATAACTGTTCGAAAAGTAGCAGAGGCGCTAAAAGTGTCGTACACTACAATTGAAAATCATTTAAAACTGCTTAGACTCAAAAAGCGCAATATTTTGTTTCGCACTAACTAAAGCCAAAATGCTCCGTTTTTGGAGCATTCTTTAAAGCAATGACAACCAAAACAGATCCTAGTCCAAGCAAGAAGGAAAGGCTCAACTTTCATCCAAGCATGAATTACACCAGAAAACAAGAAAATGTTATATATTTGTTGGGATTTAAAGGAGCGGTTTACTTTGTATCGCTTCCAAGGAACCAAACCATAAACTCCAAGGTCGAATTGACTGGGCCACACTCATTTTTGCAGATTTGGCAAAAAATATTGGAGCATGGCACTAACATTGTAGATTCAAATAATTTGAAATTTACTTTGAGCACAAAACTCGAAATTACTTTCTAGCCACAACCTTATCTCCAGGCTGGCACATGTATGAGGGCTATATCGAAACATGGATCGATAAGCCCTAATTTCAAAGAGACTCGTCCCTGACACACGCATATACATACATCTGTGCTTAAAAGGAAAAACAACTTAATAGTTTTGGGACAATGATTTTTACAAAAAAATCGCAGTTACGGGAAATAGCTATGATTTCCGAATCATACGAGATTTTGAAAGCGTGCTTGGATGATAGCGTGCATGGATGGACATGAACAATTACAATAAAAGACCTGTTCTTATTTATATCAACGTTTGGAAAGTAGAGACATTTTTGAAAAATAGAAGCATTGTCCTAATTCCATTCGCGATTTGTAAGCGCGTATATATAATCAAAATCGAACAAAAATTTCCGCTCTTAGAAAAGTTAAACCCAAGCTTTTCGCTTAGATTATTTCATTCTTAGTTATATATTGATTAGTATTACATTCTCCAGTATTAAACCAATATAACCTGTATTGTGAAATTAAGTTACAACCGAAACAGTTTTAGATCAATGGTTTTCTTTAAACCAATCGGTGAAACCGTTAATTAAAATTTGTGGTAACAAAAACGAGTCAAGTGGGTATAGGAGAAAGTTGAGTTTAATCGTTATTGTTATCTTACTTATCTGGACGAAAGCTTAGGTTCAATCAACACTCGAATATTTTATGTAATTCACAAATTATGGCACTTTTTCAAAATAGCGATTTTTGAAAAATTATGAAACATCTCCAAATATTGATTTGAATAAGAATATAGCTTTCGTCGTAAACACAGAAATAATTGGGACGATTGAACATTCGGTACTTTTTTTTTCTTTTGGAAGCCCACCTTTTTAATTTCTTTAGCCAAGCACATAACAATAGTTTAGAACAAGCGTTGACCCGACCGCTAATATTCTAATGTTAAAAATGTGTGGCAACTCTTTTTTTTTTTTTTGTTTGCAATATTTTGTCGCTCTTTCTATTATTAACTTTACCACATTCACCCTTCCATCTAATATAATGGTAATGGTAATGTGTTATTCTCTGTCTCCGAATGATTTATATTATATAAACAAATTGAAAAGAAAAATTCTATTGTTTACAAATATTGCTGATACAAGTCTTATACCCTCTTTTGATTCCTATAAAAAATATCTATATTTATCAATGTTAAAATGTTTCTTCCAGAATAATTGCTTTGTCATCTCAGTTTCAGAGACATTTTTATTATTAGCGCCCAATTTGTTTGGCCGGCATGACATTTCATTGCTGTGGGTTCTGCTTTTGTTATAAATTTATCACTGCTTCGTGCCAGACCGTAACAACACTCTCCTTCTCACACGCACACACTTATACAGTACGGAAGCAATGGAAAGATAAAACAAGAAAATTACCTAAAAGGCCGCATCATCATCATTCTAATGACGCTGTACACTAAATCAGCCATGAAGTTAGAACAAATTAAATTAAAGATATTAGCGTAATCGTATGGTTGCAACAAATCAGCTGATACAACATAGCTTATGTGTAAGTGGTTAATGTAAATTACGACATTAGAGAGCTACTTCAAAACGAGAGGTATTATGAGAACACAGTATTAGAGCGTAAAAAACGTGACTATAAACATATATATAAACTATAAACTAAAAAAAAACGTAGACTATATGTATCTGCAAGCATCCAATATAAAAATTGTTAAAATATCTGCAAAAATCGTCAGTCGTAAATTTCGAACTTTCCAGTAAATAAAAATAACATTGGAACAATAATTAACTTAATCGAAGGGCGTTCGGGCGTGAGTGCGAAGCTTATACTTTTTTTTAAAATTCATAAATATAGTAAATATAAATATAGACAATAATCTTAGTAAACGATTTTACACCTAACGAGGATTTAGGCAAGTCTACATTCTATAGTGCAACCTTTTCAAAATCACCTGATGGTGATGGCTTTGAAGGAAGCTGCAACTTTCACAAAGGTCATGTATTACTTGCGTACGCGGACGATATACATATGTA
>JAHXMU010000129.1:158858-181680 GCA_019455685.1 Philornis downsi
AGCAATATTCATTAATACTTATTAAGGGTTTAATAACCGAATCTTCATGTCAAATTTTTTTCAAATATTCGATAAATTAGTTTGAATAATACTCTTGCTCTCTTGAGTCTCAAATCGTCCAATAGCGAGTTACAATGTCTATTTTAGACGCAGTTTTGGAGAAACGTCTTACGTAAGCTAAGACTGACTACTAAACGAGGAAGAAAATATAACTCACAAAAACATTGGTTACCAGCCCCAAAGTTAGCGCTAATGGCATCCCTGGTGTTAGTAAGTGGCATCAATGAATATTTACATATTTACACCTGTACTGTGGATGTCTGCATATACACAACTAATGCAAGAAAACAAACCTACCAGCAATGGATTTTTTCGTACTCGCACTATTCTTGTGACTTTTAGCTTTCTTTTTATCTTTGTTACGGCGAAAAGGCTAGCTTTTATATCATTTGCTATTCTTTGTTTTTTAGCATTTATTGAGCACGCGCGTGTCAACAAATATCTATGCCACGAATGAAACGACAAGAGGAAGACTCGCCACGAAAAGCAATATTTAAAAAATCAACTAACGATCAATTATTTGTGCCTGCTACTCTTTGCTTACAGCAGTCGAGATTTAAATAGCAGTAAAAATCATGGCTGCAAACCTTGCTAAGTTTTAGGCGGAATCAGTTCAGTTATTGGATACACTCTTGAACTGCTGGTTCGGTTAATGAAATGTTTTGTTCAGACTTTCGAACCGTGAATCTGGTTTGTATCAGAGATTCATGTTTGTACATATTTTTAACTAGAAAACTATTTTGCGTACAGGGTCCGTTTCATATTTATAAACCCACACACAAATTTGATTTTTTCTGTGTAACGGTACATTTTTTGTTATGATCTATCAAAACACTTGTTTGGATGAAACAATCATGCATCAAGCTTTTGTTCTTGCGTTAATTCTGTTTTAAGCGTGTTTCACAATTAAAGTGCCAAGTTCAATTACTGCGTTTTTAAAGGTGCAAACGATAAGATCATTATCATTTTTGAGAAGAAGTGGTAAAATTCAGTAATAAAAAAGATATACCGGAAGAAAAAAGTTTGGCAGAACACGAAACAGATAAAATAATCGCGTACAAGGACGAAGAATGAAATACACATTTTTGTTCACAATGGTTTGCAAGTCACATAAACTTCTCGATGTATTGCTGGCACTTTTTAAAATTTGTCGCTCATTGAGGTTAGAAAGTAGACCCACACACGCTTCGTCGGTGGAAATCCTGACTTTGGTTTTAACTTGAGTCTTGGCTTTATATTTGCAGGGCATGGTTCTTTGAACGAGTTTCTGTTCAAAAGAGGTCTGGCCGAAAGTAGATCTTCAGGGCTTCAGATAGAGGACTGGAAGCATGTTTTATGCCAGTGTCTTCTGCATGACGATATTAGGGACTTGGACGCATTAGGAATTGTAAGGGTTGAGGACAGTTGGGACGTGACGGACGGATGGATGGATCTTCAACAAACAGTCAGGCCGAGGCACGTCACTTTGCGGGCAGATTGTTTGCAATTTGTCGGGGTAGGAGGGAGCGTTAGGGTAGGTAGCTTTCGTTTTGTTTGCTGTTAGGGAGTAGGCGTTCTGTTGCGGAGATTCACTGCCATATGCATTGTACAATGTAAGATGTATGTGCGCTTGCATAGTACAAGACGTGTAGCTGCGACCTGTTGCAAGTGCATGTCTACGTTTCGTGCAAACGTATACGATGCACGACTAATTCCATGCGAGGTATGATGTAACGAAACTGAAGCAGTTCTTGTCTGCGAAACCCTGACTAAAGGCTTTTATTTTCTAGTAGCACGGGAGATCAGAGGCCCCAAGAACAGTTTGTCCTTGCCTGATCGTGGCGTAGGACCCCTTGTGGAAGCATTGTGATGGCTGTGGGCAACAGAACACGTGTTGTCAGTGATCTTGCATTATATCAGGTTTTCCTAAAGGTAATGCGGAGACTTGGAAAACACTTCTTCGTCGATTAGGTAGAGGTGTCTAGATAGGCTGAGAGAGGAAGCAAGACCTGAGAAAATTTTCCAAGGGGACTGTCGCAAATGCAAATAAAAAACAATCCCATGTGTGATGACGCACCATGAGTAAGGTTTTCAAAGCAAGACCCACGTTAAACTACCAAAATTGACTGATTGTCCTAACATCGATTTTAATGTTTTGAGATATTGATTGTTTTGCAAAAAATCAGTGTTATGGAAATTTCATATAACTTTACACACATATGGAATTTTGGTATTGTGCATGGACGATAACATCCATTTTAATGACATAAACTATAATAAC
This sequence comes from Philornis downsi, assembly GCA_019455685.1. Lineage (NCBI taxonomy): Eukaryota > Metazoa > Arthropoda > Insecta > Diptera > Muscidae > Philornis > Philornis downsi. The sequence continues at coordinate 161,179 of JAHXMU010000129.1, forward strand.
AAAAAAAACATATTACATTACCTTAATGTTTATATCTTGTTAACTATATGCAATTTTGAAATTTGGATTGGTCGTAAATGTACATAGTAACCACGTATAATCTCGATTTTGTCCTAACACCACAAAAATGAAAAAAAAAAATGTTAAAAATCAGTGTTTCAAAAAATTGCTGTAACTTGTCAACTACAGCGAAGTTTGAAATGGAAATTATACGAAAACATGCACTAGAATAAGTAGAATAATAATAATGAATAAACTCGGCGTTGTCCTTAAGTCATTTTTCCTTCTAACCAAAGATAAATTTGTGAATGGTGACTGCAGCAAAGGTCATAGTTTTTGCGCCGAGTCAATTACTGTCCAGTCGATCTCAGCTCTGGAATGGCGGCGATGTCTGCCTTACATTTGCCAGGAAACAATTGGAAGGAATCAATGGACATTCCAGGTGCTTATGCTTAAATCATGGTCCTCATGAAGTTTCCGATAACTGTCAGCATTTGCGGAATTTCATTTCTTCCTTTTCTCTCTAATCTTCATAGCAATTTTATTTAAGCTAAGCAATTTCTTAGGCTTCACTTCCGATGCTAATATTGAATCCGTCAGTAATCTCTGGGCCAGCACATTTGAATTTAAGTAACTGACGTTACTAATTTGATTAAGGCACAACGGTCATTTATGTTATGCAAACTATTTGCCTTTTCACGTTAACCATCACCAGGCGGATGTCCTACTACAAAGAATACTCGCCTACATATTGAAAGTCATGGCCTAGATCGGAAATATTACTTACATAAGCTTTCTGGGGCATTTTCTAAAAAGTTCTCAATATTCAAAAGCGAAAAACAGACAGAGGGGCTAAATTAGGATTTCTTTGCAGGGACGTTTCGAATCCTACTACCTCACAACAGGGTGCCCTACAAATGTAATTTTTTTTTTCTATGTAGTCGAATTATCTAAGTGCTATTTTAACGGACGTACCTGTGTAGGCAAAGGCAACATGAATGTTTGCTGTGATAAATTCAGTTCGTGAAGATTGTACACTAACTAGACATGGAGACTTCCATCCGTACAAATAACATAACGAAACAACAGTGGTAGAAAAAACTATGTACTTTTAGGTACCTTCGAAAATGTCTAGAATAGAGTAGATTAGAGTACTACTTAAAACAGACTAGAATGAAAATTAAATTCGTTTTCTATGAATGTATTAATGTACCAATTATGCATGTACGTACATACAATATATGCATATTTATGTATATATACATATTTTTTTTTAAGAAAAAAGGAAGATGCTCTCTCTATGTTTGTATGTATGGACGGATGACGTATGGCGCTGCTTTAATATGAGGAGAATTTTTACTGTTTGCACATGTTTAAGCTCTCCATGTGGTCATTTTTAGAAGCGTTCATCCGTACACAGACGAGCATGCATACATAAACTCAGTTGTTTACTAGCTGCTGTCGCTGATGAAGAAGTCAGCAGCAACAACAAAGTTATCGGCAACAAGCAAAATACATCGACTCAATTTCAAATGTTTATTACGGCAACTTGAGCTTACTAGCCAAAGGTGACAATTGTGTGTCACTTTATCACTTACACATGTTGTATTCTTTCGAAACAAATGCAATTTGAATGTGATTTGACTAAACTTAGTCTTGTTTGCAACAATGATTTTAAGGTGTTCGTCCACATGTTTGTTTTAGATAACATTGGGGGGAGCACAAATAAATCTCAACCATTTTACAAAAGATCAGTTTGACAAATTTATCCCCATTTGCAAAAAATCGGCATTTGTTTAGTATGAAAATTTAAGCAAATTAAATAAGGTTAAAGGGAACGGCATGTACAGTGTGCAAATATAATATACATATGCATTGTCCGTAAATCTGTAAATCTGTCCGATCGAACTGTTAGTAAGTTATCCCCTTAAATCTATCAGATCGGTCTGATAGTGTGTCATCTCTTTAAGTTGTGGTTGAAATTGTCAGATGTCATATAGAACGGATGAATATCTGACAAGACCATTGCCGTAAAATATTAGCGATTTTATGTCAGCATGGTATACCAAAAAAAAAAAACCGAATTTTGAGACAAGTAAGTGTCACATGCGCGAATTTTGATTTATTCATTGGTTCTGCATCGTATAATCATTGAAAAAAATTGACTCATTGCGATAACTCAAGCAAGAGAAAGTCAACATCGACACATTGGTGGGATTAACTTGGCATCCCGTATTATGAATAGCTAAAGCTGGAGAAAACCATTACTGGGACTCTCTACCGAACACGATTGATAGAATTGAGCCGAACAGTCAGCAAAGAAAACGGTGCATTAGTACTCAGGACGCGAGAAAATTGTTCCATTACATGATAATGCTTATTTACGAGTACATGTGGCCATGCTTGTCAAAACCTACTTAGAAACCCCCAATTGGGAAGTCTCTTCTGATTATTCTTGTTCCAATCAAAGACACATGGCTTGCCTAGGCAATGCTTCACATTAAATGAAGAAAAGGGTCGATTTCTGGAGTCTCAAAAATTGTAGCTTGTTATCAACGCAGTATTCGTACGCTGCCAGAACGATAGCAAAAATCAATGTTAGTGGCGGACAATATTTAAAAAAACACGTAAAGTACTGCTTTTCGTACTCCCAATATGAAAGAGGCCATTTGTCAATAATTTTCCTAAAATAGAATGGAGAAATTCTATTTAGGGTCATCTGCTTGTTGTTTACTTGGAATAGCTAGAGCCCTTTGTAGAGTTTTCCAAACCATTCACGCTTTTAAGTGAAGTATTTCGCGGTAGCCACTTCGGGTATTTATTTGGGAACGATTGCAATACTTTTTATTTCAAAAACATGTCCAGCATTCGATCAGGATTGTATTTTATTTGCCTTATTTAGTAATAAACAAATTTCTTCATATTCAGTGACTCACTTAAAGGAACCTACAATTTCATGATGATTCCAAACGTCAGTTTGAAAAGCTTTTACTAGACTTGCTGATAATTTACCTTCTCGAAGTGTTCGTCAGCGCGTTGAGGCTATGTAGAGTGAATCAAATTCTTCGATTTTACAAAAATAGGAGAGTTCCATTTTATATTTCTATCCATAAATCGTTTGCACAGATCTTATTGTCCAACAACAACTCGGTACTACCTTTAGGGCAAAATCTTCAAAGTCGGCATGCTCAAATATTTTGGAAACAAAAAATGGTCAAAGTGACAAAGCATCGTCACAGCTGACAGTCATGCCTCTTCGTAATACATATTCTATGGGTCTAATAAGAATTGTCTATATCCTTCAGTTTATACATACTTTAAAATTCAGTTCAGTTGTAATAGTAAACAATTCTAGTTAACTCTTGCGTGCATCTACCTTTACTTTTGCCATGCGCTCTTACTTTTGCCTGGAGAAAATCCACTTGTTTTCAACCTTTCTCTCTCTCTTCTCTCCGTTAGTGACTGCGATTTTTTTGGGGAATAGACACAATGAAGCGAAAAAACGTGTTTTTACTGTTTCATATATTCAGTCTATGTTTATCGTATAATTTGTCTTGTTCCTTTTCATAGTTTTTTTTTTTTTTAGTTTATTGCTCGTCTGTTGTTGTTGACAGTCTAGAACGCCGCCAATAGTAACAAAAAGAGTCGGTTTAAGGCAGTTCATACATATTCATCGATTTTGCACTGTGGTGGATGTGAGAGCGTCCATGCAAATCGATGCTGATACAGTAGTGAATGACCATAATTCAGAAATGTTAGCTGCTTTCCGTATATTGCTTATATTAGATAAATGCAAGTCACATTTTGCCAGTTTATTATTGGTTCGATCCAACTAATGTAAGTAAAATTTACTGATTCAAATCCGCAGTACATCCAACTTTGTGTTGGTGCAAAAGTGCGAGATGTGTCAGACGGGAATTAGCGAATCGGTCGGATTTTATTAAATATTTTATAAAGGACTGGTACTTGCTGACTTTTCACGGTGAAACTTCATATGAAAAAAGGTCGTAGAATTTGAAGCTTTTCTTTCTCACCAGATAGCCTTTTTTTATTGATTGTCAACACTGAAATCAGAACAGCTCGCGTTTTTGCGTCATAATATATTCATTATTACAATTGAAAATTTGTGAAGTCAAACAGTAATAAAAAAACACAATTTTGCAAACGTCTCTAATAAGTTATATGACGAGAAAAGCTTAAGTTGCTCCGATGTCACTATTGAAAACTTATTCCAAAAAAGGTGACAGTATCAAGAAAATTTTTTCACGAGAAAAGAATAAAAAAAATTGGTGAAGCGTTTTCTTGAGAAATTATTGGTTTTTACTAAGTCGGTTAGTTTGTATGAGAGATACGAGAAAATTTATCATACAAGGTTCTGTTAAGTTTAATGTAATTTACGAATAAATGCGTGAGATTCGTGTGGGAGACACCTTGTATCATAAAGCAATACAGTGAACAAAAGCAAAAGCTGATGCAGGCTACCAATCAGAAATTAGAATGGAAAATTTTAATTTTGCTAAATCAGTTAATTTGTAGGGGGCCATAGGGACTTCAGACGTACTGGTTTAACAACAAATAAACCGTTTGTTGTTACAAAAGTACTACCTTTTTTTAATACTACATTTTGGAAGAACTGTTTTTTATTTTTGGATGTTTGTTTTTTAATATAAAAAAAAAATATAAATACGTAAACTGTGTTCATAGTCCTGTTACTGAAACGTCATTATGCCCAATTTTGGTTTCTTCACCAAAGTAAAATGGGCTTTGTTAGGGATTTTAATATTAGCGGGAAAAAATTAGCTCCAAAATATGTACATAAATCCAACACTTATTTTCTTAGCACCCATATCTGGTTCAAGTAATTTGGCAACCATAAGAAAGAAGAAAGCTTTTTAAATATTGTTTCTATTTTCTCCTACTTCGCTATGTTGCGTGATTATCCCATTGGGATATTTCATTCCAATAAAAGAAATAAATGAAATTAAATAAAAAAAAAAAACAGAATTTATTTTACAATTTATATAGAACAATATGAAATAACAAAATGATTGATAACTGAGTGAAAAGTATAGAGATTTAAGTATGAACAATTGTGAAACAAATAAAAAAATTGTAAAAAAGGAAAAAAAAATCAAAATATCATCTATGAGAAATCTACTACAACACACTACTCTAAACTTTTTCTACAAACGTTTTTTGTGTTCGTCCACTCGACTCGTTATTGTTTTTTTGCTTATTGTGTGCAAAAGAAAAATTATAAAATTTTCAAAGCAAAGCGTTTACAAATAAAAAAACTACACATATGTATATAATTCCTATTTAAAACATTATGTGTAGTATGATGTACTACGCCTAAATCACCAAAATGAGTTTCATGCAACGACGAGATCGTACAAGAATTCTTTTTTTTTTTCTTCCACCACCATTACGTCATGTATCGGCATCATTCACGCTTCATAATCATCAACCAGTAGTAGTACCATATACCATTATTTCTACTTAATTAATACTACTTAAAATCCTATGTGCTATATATTAAAATTATTATTTTGCACTTATACTTACCTTATATAATAAAATTTACATGATATACTTACATTTACTGTATATAATTATACTTACATTAACTACACTTGTATACTTTGAAAACTTACACTTACAAATTTGAATATTCTACATTCATATCATCCTTTATGGGCTAAAACTATTTCTCTTTTTTTTTACTTACGAATAGATGTTAAATAATACCATGAATTTGTAAATTTAGCATGGCATGCAAATTCTTTTATTTTTAAGCGGTGAAAAAACTGACCAGAACCACCTTTTTACTAGGCCGAGCTAGCCACAGAATTTTCTATTAAGCATGCACATGACTTCATTTTTTCCAATCTATTTGAAATTCAAACTTTTCATATATTGCCACAGCACGCGTAATATCTCTTATTCGAATCGTGGTGAGCCGGCGCAAACAGTAGCCAAGCCAGGATAAACGATGAAGAGGGTTTGCTGTGCGCTTGGTAAAATTACCAGGAAATCATATACTATACTCAAACACTTAATTCGGGCCTGTAATGTGAACAATTGGAAACCAGAAAAGGCCAGCTTTGACCAATAGAAGAAGAATTTTGTTCCAACAGGACAACGCTGGACAACATGCAGTTTGGTTCGGGACCAAACAAGTGGTTATAAACCACCTGAATTATCACTTGTTCCTGTTCATGGCGAATGAACGAATGTTTCAACAAAACGGTGCATCTGATCTACATCTGATACAAACATTATGACGTTATGGCTCGCAGCTGTGAAAAGTAGTTAGATTCTGTGCAATAGGTAGGAAACAATTTATTTAGCCAAGAATGTATCTTCCTTCCTTCCTTTTTTTTAAATTTTCCAAGTTATTCAAGAACAAAGACTAAATACTCCTTTAGAAAACCGGTACTTTCAAGGCCTCTGTAACATTTTTGTCATTCCTTAGCTAATTTTAACTATTGTAGTTGTTATGCCATGATCGAACCGAATTTGGTAAAGTTGTTTGATAAATGTTTACACCAAACGTTAAAAATTGTGTTCGCGATAGACAAATTTCGCCACAAAAGACTTCGAAGAGACACCAAAAAAATGTACGTCATAACTTGTCTGCTGTTAGCTGGCTTCGCTGCGTAATAAAAAATTGAAACTGGCTCGACTGAGCTTGAACAATTTTAATAAATTGTTTTTGTTGTCCTTTAGTTATTGGATAAATATATAGAGACTATGCTTGCCACTAAACTTATTTTTTTGTTGAGTGTAAAATCGTCTGTTTTCTTTTAATTTTGCCTAATAAATTATTGCTCAATAATAACCTATTCGGATTCATAGAATATTGAATTTCGCATATGCAAAATCGGTGAATCAGCATATTACACGTATTTGAATTTTAACTCGCATATACCACTGTGCAGCTTTTGTTTATTTTTATTACTTACTCCTGATGAGAGAGAAGTAGAGAGCAAATTGACAGAACACTATTAAAACACAAATATCTATTGGCAAAGTTGTTGTTTTGTTTTCGACAGAGTGTAAAATGAGCGAATTTCTTCTCCAACCACAAACAAATTAAGATTGTAAACAAATGAAAATATAATTGAAACAATAACAACATTACAACGCCAGAGGCTTCGTATTTGCTAGCTACGGTCGTGCCCCAACACATAAACATGACGTGAAGTAGCAACTTGGTCGTGTTCGGCGAAATGTGTGTATTGTTGCTGTTGTGCTCGTCGTATTCGTCGTACACAACAATGAATGGCATTGCGATGATGTGATGCGATTTTGCTGTTGTTTTTGGCGATTTGTTTTTTGTTTTCGTTTTGTTATTGCTGTCTTTCACTGTGTGTGTGTTTGTTTTCTGCGTTTTGTTGTCGATGATTTGCGTTGAAAGCGGCGTAATTTATTTTGTGCCTTACAAGCATACGGTTGCGTTTTTGTCCCAAACAAAAATCTTTGCATAGTTTATGTCATTTGTCATTTAATGCAAATTACTTCGATGCAAATCGAATGAACGATTATATGAAATCAAAAAGGTAAAAAAGAAACTACGCTGATAAATGTTCTGAAAATGAAAACTATAAAATGTGGAAAGCTTTAACATTATTTTCGTCAAAGCGAAATCGTCTCTATTAAAAGAGTAAATCTATTACAGATCTGGAGTGAAAACGGAACTAAGTCGCCTTAAATTATTAGTGAAAATAAGTGCAATACACGTTGAAGAAATAAAATTTGTAATGAAAAAGCTTATAATAAAAAATTGAAACTTTTTTAATATTGACAAAGAACACAAAAAATCGCTAAAATATCACATTTAATACTCTTGCAATAAAAAATATCAAAACAATAATCTAAAATTGAACGCAACAACACAACAAAAAACAATGTAAGTACGGATATAAATTAGTACAAATGAAGACGTATGTAAATATATACACACATGTATATATATACCACACTGTATGCAAACTTACCTACACACATGTTTTTATACGTGTATCCATGTGGAAATGTATGCGTGTAGATTTTTATATTTACCCGTTCATAACTCGTATATATCCAATTTTTTATTTGCCTCTAATTACATATAGAATTAAAACGCACTTATGTAAACTGCCGACCAAATCATTGGTGTAGGAAAACATATTTCTACAATATACAATATGTTACTTGTGCATCTGGTGTGACCACATAACTGTGGTCAGTGTATTATTATACTAACATTAGACGCATTGTTAGGTTGAGCCTGGTTCACATTGTAGCCAAAATCATTCACGATGCATTACGTGAACCATCTATTCTTCATACGAATATCAGCTGTTTTGTAAATTGACATCTCAATATAAATGATTTCTATTGCAATATGAATGCCTTATTTTAGTGTAGTCCGGCTTAATACGACTTTGTCCACAAAATGTTTTTGGGCTGTTTTTTCAGTTGTTTCATTTTTGTTTTAAAAGAACTGCAAATAACTCTCAGTAGAGCCTTATAAATGTATTTCTATTTGCCATGTGATTGATGTGGACTTGTAAAGGAATTTTTTCACATATAATCATTCTGAATCATCATCTTATTTGCGGTTCAAATTGCCTCCAACTTGAGGAAAATCGCATGTTTTTTTTTTGTTATACTGACAGCTTCTAATAAGTTCTCACATTTGTTAAGTTTCATTTCTCTTTCGATGTTTCGCTTCTCTTTAATAGTTGTTTTCGGGAGTGTGTGTGTGTATATGCGTTGCTCTCTATTAATACAACCCTGATTTTATAATTTACCTAAAAAAGAGCCTAACGGAATTGCCAATGTAATATTGTTGTGGAATTTCGTCTCAATTAGGTGGCACACTAACAGGTCAGTATAAAAGTTCAACCCGCTCATTCAGAAAAAACTCTGTATCTTTCAGACGATTCTGTTAGCGTGTCACCGCCTTATCATTTTAATTGCAAATTAATACTTATTAAAAGAAGAGGCCTTCCAAATTCTCTTTTCAAAGAAGGCCTTAAAGAAGGCTTGTGAAAGAAGGTTAATTTCTTATAGTTAGTTGTAGTTGCATTGATAGATTTATTTGACTGATATTATAATTTTGAGAGATTACAATAACTTGAACTCATGGCGAAGTCGTTATTACGATTCTCCTTCTCAATCATCAACGATGCCTCAATTTACATAAATAAACAAAATATATATATATAAACAATAAAATACAGATTATTAAAGAGTAGTACCACTAATAAATTTTCTGTAAGAAAATACATTACATTTTTCTCCAAAAAGTTTTTTCTTAAAAACTATTTGTGTTTCTATCTAACAAACTGAAACTTTGGCGTTTTTCCTGAAGAATAATGGAATATTCCTTGAAAAATATTTTTTTAGTAGTTCTTAAACAAACCTGAGGAGTAAGTTAAGATTGACTGGCGCTTTTTGAACCGACGAACCTTTTGGAACGCATAGCTTTTGTCCTATAGAATCTGTATTCTGTAGTCTATTTTCCCCAACAGGTCACATTATCAAGAAAATCGTTGTTGACACGAAGTAGCACTATTTTGTGACCTTTCTTTGTTAAGTCTACGGAAATGTATACCCAATTTAGAGGTTTAAAAATGATATGTATTATATATGATAGATAACATGAAAGGAAATTCATAATTGGTAAATTTTATTCAAGGCTTCCTTAAACGAATATTTATGCCTAGGTCTAGTAGTACACCTTAGATATATTAGAATTGCTGTTTACACAGCTGACTTTCGATTTTTTTCAAAAATCTCTATAATTTGTGCCCATTAACATCGATAAGTATTACTGTTTTCGAACTATAAAGCAAGTCTGACTTAATGTAAGTTGAACAGGTCGTTTTGTGGTCCTTATTTACCACACATTTGAAATAGATGACGGGGATCGGAAATAAATGTCGATCATCTGGATTTGGTCGATTTAAATTTCGAATTTCTCTTAGAATAAAAACTTTTTCATTAGTAAATTGTAGTGCAGGTTTAAATTCTACAATGCAGGTTTAAATTCTAGATTTTGAGTATTTAGATTTTTTGTATTTGACAGATTTAAATTTTGATTTTCTCTTAAAATCATTCACATGTAGTTCCCAACTATTCCAATATTATTTGGAATTGTGTTTGTACCTCCATAATCCGCATGTTATAGTAATGAGTTCGACCTCCCCTACTTGAAACAAAAATAAATACCTACAACTGCTATGCTGTGAATATTCTTCTCAGTGTAGAAAAAATACATACTTCCATATTTAGCAAAGACCGAGTACGATTATTTAAAAAAGCACAAAATAACAATGTGAAATAACTGAACATAAATGAATGTGTCATAATTATGCACTACCACAAAAATTTCCTAATAAAACTAAAAAGGTCACAGCAACTTTTATCGCAATTTACACCGCAACGTTATGTTTAAAATGTAACTACCAACAAACACAACACAAAAAGAAACGTAATGCATAATCCATAAGCAATAAGCAATATTCTCTCCAAAGTGCAAAATATTTTACCCTACAAAACATGTGGCATCTTTAGGAGAAAATTGATTCGAAATTGCAGAGAAGATGCAGAAATTGCTTCCGTAATGTATATAAAGAAATAAAAGTAAACAAAAAGCACCAACTTTTAGTAAATAATTTGTGGTCGTATTTTCTCTCTTTAATTTTTTCTTCCTCGTATTCTCTTTATGTATATTGTTGGTACTCTCAGCCAGTGGTTTTAGCAATTGCATGATTTCTGCCAATGTCCATGCGAATATCTGTATAGTAGGCTGGCAATTCAATATATGGAAAAAAACTACTGAGTTTAATTTAAGAAAAAAAAAACGGGTGTTTTAAACATTACACATTTCTATAAAATGCTTATTTCCAATTTTGAGAAAAAAATGAAGAATTTAAAATTTACATAAGTGGTTCTATATAGAAATCATTATACTTTCAGCAAGGTAAGATGGACTAAAAAAATCAACTTAGCTTATTCTGGGTGATAAACCAAAAATATTGATACGGACATAAACCAAAAATATTGAAACGGACGAATTAAAAACTTGAGTTGTGCGTCGACTTCACATTTCATTTCATTTATTGAACAATCTTGTAATTTAAAGCCTTTTGGCCAATATTAAACAAATTACAAAATGCATAAAATAAATACTACTTGAATTTGAAAAACAAAATATAACTTAGAATATAAAATTAAATGAACCAGTAACTAATTACCTATAACGCTCAAATTGAAGTGCACCACAAAGTAGGCGATATGAAGGGAAATAAAAATAATGAAAAAAATTAAATATTGAATGATGTATATATATATGTAGGTCAGGTCAAATTGCAAGGTTTTTTTTTTGTTTTTTTTTTGTTTTTGTTTTTGTTTTTGTTTTTTTTTGTTGGTAAATCGCAATAAAATGCATAAATTGAAATAAATACTACTCCAAAGTAAATGTAAAAATGTATATAAAAAATAAAATTGACCACATAAAAACATACATTTAATATCAACCAATAAATACACCAATAATTAATAAATATCACTCGTAAATGCAAGAATAATACATTTAATGAATTATGAGTACGTGTAAGTCATCTACAAATAAAACCCATCCATGAGTTGTGAGTAATTCACAACTGATGGCTTTGTTATTCACAGCATGAGCTCCAGCCGGTTAGGTAATGAACGATGGCCGGTTTCCACACCGGTACTCATGAGCAGTGAGCGTGGCCCTTACCCTTGGCCCATGGGCGCGATTCATGAGTTTGTCATGAGCAGTAAAACTTGCAAAAATATGCGAAAAAGCACATGTATAAGGAGTAGAATTTTACAAATTGGCAATTTGCTTCCAGTATGTGGGTATATGATATCAGTTTCTAATTTTTTTTTTGATACTATGCAGCCTTCACATATAAGCTTCTTATGGAAGTCAAAGGCACAATTATATTTTGGGATTACATTTTGGCCAAGCGCCTTAGGAATCCCAAAAATCAACTTACTTTCATGAGGAGTATGGATTATTGATAAGAGCCACCAATACTTCATTTTTCACTGCTGTGGCTCATGAGAAATCGGATGTCGTTCGCTACTTACCGGCTGTGGCTCATGAATAGAGGCTGTTACTCAAGATTCATGAGCGGTAGGCAACTGAGCCGGCTCATTTTTCATATCTATAGCTCAGGAGTAAGGGTATTTTCGCACTACTTGTGAGCCACGAGTAATCCGCTCCATTGTTGGGTCTCTCTCCATGAATATGAGACGTTCATGAGCCAGCAAATGCGAACTCTGGCTGTGCAACGGTGCAGATAAGCTAAACATTTAAATTGTGTGCATAAAACAATGATAGACTGGTTTTGGCGCCTGCCTATTGGAAACGGTTCTTATAGACAGGCGTGGCCTCAAACTACCTTGTTTTGTCCTTGTTTTTTCCCAAGCCCCCTTTTGCGAACTACTTCTTAATGCTTGAGAAGACTGCAATGGTATCTCGCAGTTATCGATCAACGATGTTAATCAAAAGCGCACGCATAAAATTTACGGAAATATGCAGTTTTCCTTATGATCTGTATAAGATTCATTTGGTGCAACAAATTCAGGCACACCAGAAAAAAATCCTTAAATATATTCCATTATTTTTGTACCTCGTGCACCACGAGTTTTATGGCGTTTTGTCTCTTTCAAGTGTTTGTGTCACTTCAAATCCAGACAATTTCTTGCGTTGATCACTCATTGCAATAAGAATATTACAAACCTGCAGATATTGCATCAGTCAAGAGTATTTTTATTTCCGTATCTTTAAAATTACCCTGTTATTGTGCTGAGTTACCATATGGTAATTCTAAAAAGTGTCTACAAACGGGATTGCCTTACATATGTGCGCTATTAAAATGCCATAAAGATAGCACGTTTGAATAAAGGTATGCCAAAATATACGTACGTGTGTTGAAAACAATAATCTAATATGACGCTGAAGAGAATGTGTATGAAATATACAGATATATTATATATATAGCTAAAAAATTAGATTGTGGTCGAACAATATTGGAATTACCATATACAAAATAAAGTCTATGGTGCTAAATAAAATAGCAATACTGTCTAATTTAAATGTAAATAACGACTTAATTTCTCGACAACTTCCTGTTTATAAGCGCTATTATAAGCATCTATGCGCTTATGTTGTTACGCCAAAAATTCTTATTCAGAATCAGATGTTAGTATCAACGTTCATATTGTCAATTGTGTTCATATAGTTTCTAAAATTTTTTTTCTCGCAGTTTTTTTTCCTAAAATGTGGTGCTAAATGTTTTCTACCATATTTTTTTTAATTTCCATATTTTATTCTTAATTGCAGTTTTCGTGTATGCAAAAATTCCAAAAACACTCTTTTTCCAAAAATATGATGCTAAATGCTTTCTAGCATATTTTTTTCTGAATTTTTTTTTACCAAAATGCTTTCTAGCGTATCTGACTACTTTCTTTGAAGCTTTCATCCTTTTACATGTGTGTATATTATAATAAATTATAATTATACACAAATTAGCTACAATTAAATCTTCCCGCATCCCAAATTTATTTTAACTAATAATGCTATTTGCAAATGACTTATCGTTATGTTTCTAATATTACTTAACGTTTTAATTGTAGTTTTTTTTCCAAATAATTTTACAGTTTTTGCCCAAGTTGTTACTTGAAATTTTTTTTAATATTTGATTTTTAAAGGCACAAAACATTATCGGAAATGTATTGGGATTGCTTAAAGTAAATTTCAATTTGTGACTCAAATCTTAATCTGTAATATGTCATTTTGTTGACACAATGAATTTCTGCCATCTGCTTAGATAACTTTTTGAGCCCAGATTAAAAGAATGGCAGATCCCTCCCAGTAAAATATTTGCAGACTTCGAAATTAATGAAAATTGGATAACGTGTTTCAAAAGGGGATCATTTTGATTGCCTCTCACAAAGCTATTTAAAAGTAAAAGTGGAGCTTGAAATGAGAGCTGTGTAACGGTATGATATATTGTTTAATCGGCTGAGCTAAAGTATTACAAAAAACGCGTTATCCGTATGAAAACCCTGAAATTTCGTTTAAATTTAGTTTTGTCACAGCCATTTTTATTTTGTTTCAAAAATAAAAAAGTTTTTAATGTTGGCTATGCTGCGTCGAGCTGACCATGAAAAAACAATTACAATTGCAATTTTTTTTATTGCTGCACATGAGGTGTGTTCAAAAAGTAAGGTACGTTTTCATTTTCCTTAAAAATTCATCATTTCACGGTGTTGTTTTTGGTCCAATAATCTCTCACTAGCAAAGGTGAGTGAGCAGGTGCACTATCATGATTCAAAAACCATGAATTTTTCCATAATTCCGCTCGTTTTTTTCGCATTGTTTCACGTAAACGGCGCATAACTTCAAGATAATACTCCTTATTTACCGTACGACCTTGTGTAAGAACTCCTAATGCACTACGCAATGGTAATCGAAGAAAACAGTGAGCAAAACCATTTGATCGAACTTGGCGTGCTTTTTTTTTTTTTGTATTGGCTCTCCTGGACTCTTCCATGATTCGTCACCAATTATGACCCTTTTCAACAAATCTGGATCATCGTTGACGTCATTCAACAATTTCTGAGCGATGCTCATGCTACGTTGTTTTTGGTCAAAATTCAGCAATTTTGGAACGAACTTTGCTGCCACACGCTTCATGCAAAAATTTCTGAAAAGATTGCAAGGCGTGAGCCAACCGATATGCCGACATCCTCAGCAACTTCTCTAATTGTGATTCGACAATTCTCCATAACAATGTTGTTGATGTGCTGGGACGTCCAAAGCGAGCGTCGTCATTCACGTCTTCTCGACCTTCTGTGAAAAGCTTGTACCACTTGTAAACATTTTTTTGACTCAGAGTGCTCTACCATGTGCCACTGTCAACATTTCAAGTGTTTTTGGACACTTAATTTCATTCTTACACAAAATTTGATGCAACTTCTTTGCAGAAAATCGCCGAACACGCAAAACACTTCTCACCAACAAGCTAAACATGCTATATGGATAAAACCGTCAACATATCTTCGAGACGAGTGTAAAAATAAAAAAAAAATTATAATCGCAAGTCCAATGTATGAAAATTCACCTTATTTTTTGAACACACCTCTATATCGATAGCTTTTGCACTCTGACGATTATGATTCAGGAATAATGTAATTGCGAGTAACCTGAGTAAGTTTTACTTGCAATTAATTCCAATGGAAGGAATTATTTACATTTTTGAAAATTACTTGATTAAGTGGAAATATCTAGAGTTTCCTATTGTTTGATATTTCTAGATTTCAAGAAAACCGTATTCCGTTAAAAATCCCGTCAAAAATAATAAAATAACTATCAAAGACGCAAACCGCATGGGGCCACCACACCTCTGTTATCGAGATAACAGTGCTCTCTATTAAAAAGTTTATGGTTGGAGCTCAGGAAAAAACTCATAATATATATTCAACAATTTCCCCGAAATCCAACAGGGCTTCCGAAAAAGATGGCGTAAAAATATCACCATCTGCACAAATATTTGACGATTTTGACCAAGTGGAGAATTCTCCTCCAACGAAACGTATACCCGGCAATAGCTTTTTGGAAGTGCTTTCAGAATTTGTGCCCTACAAGTTTTGGCTGATTTTCAGAAATCAGCAATTTCAGATTTTCTATTCCACATCCTAGAACAACATTTTGTCCCACTGTGGCCAAATAGAGCATTTTCCGGCGATCAAATATATGCCGATTGAAAGTCCTTGACAAGTGCTACTAGAAACCACTATCTCCATATTTCAGTAGATTTTCAGAACAGCGAAATATAAAAATATATTCTCAAATAGAAAAATTTGTCCAAATGCGACCAAGTGGAACATTCTCCGCCAACTAAGCAATAGCAATAGCGAAAGATTTTCAGTACAGCAAAATATTGAAATTGCAGAAAAAAGCATTGGTTAATTACAGTTAATCATTTAATAAAGAACTTTTATCCGTTGCTAATCAGTTGCATCAAAAATTTCGTTCTTCATTACTTCTGTCGTTTGGATGCAACCTCTCAGAATCTGACTGAGATTTGTTCCTGGGTTTGAAAGACGGAGAGATTGGAAAAGCAACAGACATATCTTTTCACAGAGATCTGTTGATGGGCCGCAATGCTTTGGCATTGTTGTTGTTTTCTTTGCCTATCGACAACAGCCTATCGACGAAGCTCGTTGAGAGGGAAATTCTATGAAATTGAAATGTTTTTGATATGTTCTTAGATTTTTTTTTATAAGTTTTATGTTACCAGAATCCACCATAGTAATTTAAGTTTGTTATTATTTTGTTTTTATTGAAATATATCAATAATATTTACATTTTTTGGAAGCTTCGTTTGCGTAAAATGCAAAATATTTATAAGAATCGAATTTTAGTTACTATTTTATAAAATCAGGGAATCAAGGTTGAATTAGCACGTATGGAAATAGCCAGAAAATATTGAATGTGAAGCGCTTACAAAGAAATAGTAAGTCACTTATTTTGTGGGGCACAAATTCTGAAAGTGCTTCCAAAAAGCCATTGCTGGGTATACGTTTCATTGGCGGAGAATGCTCCACTTGGTCATAGTGGGACAAAATATATTTTCGTATTTGAGAATATATTTTCATATTTCGCTGTTCTGAAAATCTTCTGAAATATGGGGATAGTGGTTTCTAGTAGCACTTTCAATCTTTATATATTTGATCGGCGGAGAATGCTCCATTTGTCCACAGTGGGACAAAATGTTCTAGGACGTGGAATAAAAAATCTGAAATTGCGGATTTTTGAAAATCAGTAGAAACTTGTGAGATACAAATTCTGAAAGCGCTTCCAAAAAGCTATTGCTGGGTATACGTTTCGTTGGCGGAGAATTCTCCACTTGATCGAAATCGTCAAATATTTCTATAGATAGTGATATTTTTATGAAAACCTTTTTCGAACGCCCTGTTGTATTTCGAGGAAATTGTTGAATATGTATGTATATATTTTGGGTCTGATTTGTGTTCTGAACGATATCAATGCGTCTGAATTTTATTGTCCACAGATCCATTATTATCAGCGTTTTTAGTTGCTCCACAACTTAAACATTTTAAGAGAGCACTGTTATCTCGATAACGGATAATGAAATGTCTAATTATCTTCACGCACATATATGTTTGATTATGTATTTGTAAAATTGTCAAACTGCGTCTTTTTTAACACTTCGTTTGCAAGTTCTGAAATGTGTTTTCCACATAAAAAAAATAATACTGTCTGGTGAAAAAATTTAACTTCAAATTACACGATCATTTTTTTATACGGAGTTTCATCGCGGAAAGTCAACATATCATCAGCCTTTAGCGATAAAACATTCTGATAATCCCTTTAAAGGGGCTTTTTAAATGATTACTTCCCAAAACTTTTTGCATAAAATGTAATGAATTCGTTTCATGGACTCTTTAAGCGACATGTATTTCTTTTAAATGTGTATTTCGTCCTAATAGGATTATGTCGTTGTGGGAAGAGTTCAAAGTCTGTTTATAAACATAAACATTTTAAATTATGAAGCAGACAAAAATTCTAACTTAGTGATTTCGGTGCGACAAAGAATCGCATTGCAGCGAAATCGTGTTGGTGTGAAAACAGCTTAATGTGTTCTTTCTTTCTTTTGTTTACTGTCGATTTATTTTTTGCCACTTTTTTTCTGTTTCCGGCTTTTTGCATACAAATGAACGACAAAAAAAAAAATACCCAAAATGTTTAATTAGTATTTCATTTATAATTTATTTTATATCAAGAGCAGAAGAGAAAAGTTCATAGAAAACAAAAGACCCATGCATTTTTTGTTCGCACGATTTTCAATATACATATGTATAGGTATAGCTTCTTCATACTATTGTTGTGCTTCTTTCGCTCTTTTAATATTTTTACCTCCCTCTTCTTTTCGGCTATATAATATACAAAAAACAAATCGAAACAGAGGAATAAGAGGGACACTAACAATTAGACATATTTTCCTTAAAACGTTCAGTTTTAACTTCCTCAAAATGATTATGGTATGGCGCGTATATGTGGCTAGAATAGGTTCATATTTACATACGTTTGCCACAAGTGCATTTTGGTTGGTCAAACAAATGCGCGGAAGTGGGGATACATTTACATAGAATGACGGTCTGCTTTGTATTCTTTTTTGACAGATTATTTCTTCCATGCTAAATGTGTAATTGAAAACAACAGCAATCTGTTGCGGGATGCAGTTTGAACATATCTGTGACATCTGTGACATTTGCATGTGAGGAAGCGAACAGTGTTCCAAGCCAATCTAACATGTTTGGTGGCGGCGTCGTAGTCAATTTTATTTAATTGGCGGCTTAAATTTGAATAAGCCGCCTTTGAATGTAAACTGTTGGATCTGTTGAAAAAAAAATCTTAATAAAAATAAATAAATTCCCTTGCAACTCATGAATGTGGTATGGAGGAGCTTCTCACAATCAGTGGGCCTACACGCATTTTATTTTTAGATTCACTCGACGGGACCTACAGTTTAACGACGATTCCAACCGCCATATTTTGAGAATCATGTTCAATACATGGCGATTACTTGATCCGCTGCGTAAATAATGCGTATACGAGTACGTGGTTAAACGTTCGATCATGCGAACGCCCAAGGAAATTTGGCACAAAAACAATTTTTAAAATTTTTGCAAACGAATTTTTGGACTTTTATATTTTTTAAAATGATAATTTAAAAATATCCAAGTACATTCCAAAAAATCTTTATTTGTTTTAATTTATATTTTCGAAATTCTTGAGTTGAAAGTTTAATTATTTTAAAAAGATTTGAAATATATTTTTATTACCCTGCCAATATTTTCCGCTGCATGTTAAAAAATTTCAATTATATTGCTGCGTTCTGTCAGCAGTTTTATAATTGCGCTCTGTTATGTTCCGAAACACTTTTTTCATGAAAAGTACCTATTAAGACACTTTTCTACAAAGATACTTTTCTATATGAAAAGTTCCTATAAATGCATTTTTCTATACGCGAGATATCTTCAAAGATATAAGGTGTCTTTTAAAATGCTTTTCTGTATGAAAAGTTTCTATAGAAAGTGTTTATGAAAAGTGCCGATGAACATACTTTTCTATAATGTAAGCAAGTAATAATCGCTGGTTTGCATGCAGTATTTCAAGCAGATTCCAGCCGATAAACGCTGCGGCTATGTCTAGCCGGTTTTAGCAGATATACCCGGCTTCGTTAACCTGGTCAAGAATTGCCGCCGGGTTGAAACTCTAGAAAGAAATAATATAAATATAAAATGTGGATTCTTTTGAGTACTCGGTGCCACTCAATATTTTTTTAGTTGGGTACAGATTACTATCAGATACGTTTACGAAATCGATTTCCATTTAAGACAAGAAAAAGTCCGCAACATGAAGTAATTATATACCAAATGAAAAATGTAATGCAAATAGCCGTCAATTCCCAATGGAACTGAGCCAAAGACTCCAATTTCACATCACAATTTAAATGCAAATTTGGACAATTGCACGGCGGTCTGAATTAAGTATAAGTTTAAAGAAAATCGCACATACTTAAGGCAAGTGTTTGACAGAATTGAACAATTTTGCATTCAAAATTTGCCATATTATTTCGATAGCAGTATTACAGCGTGTTTGCCGTTCAAAGCATCCAAGCAGTGTTGTATTTCCTATAAAGCACTTTTTTATAAAGTTTACCGTTTCTTCGATAATTGAAAGTAATACACCATAATAGTGTACAGATATAGGAAAGGATCGCATACATCTTTTTAAAGGACCGACCGCCTTTACTGTGGATGGTCTTAACGAATAATGTTAGGAAGTGCTCATTTTCAATGGAAAAATGGTCAAAGTCGATAAATTATGTATAAAAAGAGGACTTTCCTGATAGGGTCACTTATCATTATTTTGCCCTTCTACACTATAGACCGCAGGTATTAGAAATGGGTGAAATCGTTCACTATTAAAAATGTCGATACAGAATTGTCGACAACTGCATAACTGCGTCGGCTTAAACATTGGCTCGTGCTACTGCATTTGATGCATATTCACATAATGATTTATAAATTAAACCCATTTGAAGCGGTTTGCACGTTATTGAATATACGCGTGAAAATTAATTCAAATTTATCTAGCAACGGCACAAACCACATTTTGATTAAGACAAAAACATGGGAATATATTTAAAAACCACGATTTTATCAGTTTGGGTAACCCTATGAAGTCAATTAAAAAAAAAAAAACAAAAAAAAAAAACTCTTCAGACTTCATATACTTCAGTAAATTAACTTACTCAAATGCAAAAAAAATACAAAAAATTGCTCATTTTTAGATTTACAGGATATAGGATATTGTGCACTTCTAAAGTACCACAGTAGGAGAACCAAAATCATTACAGTGCATAGCTTATAACATAT
>JAHXMU010000129.1:181690-225039 GCA_019455685.1 Philornis downsi
TTAGAATTATGAAAGTCGTCTGAAAAATAAGGATTGAAATTTTTGAAAGTCCTTTAAAATGCCAATGTCGTAGTATAAGTTTGATTGACGGAGAACTCTTCATTTAGGCACAGTGGAAGAAAAATTCAACAGAGGAGCATACCAATAAAACTTAAAGAAAATCTGTGTCCTGAAAATGTTCTGAAATAATTGGATACCTAGTTTGGAAAATATATGTTATTAGCTATGACGTGTAATGATTTTTGTTCCTCTGCTGTACTTTAGTCGTGCACAGTATTCTATATCCTGGAAATGAAGAAATGAGCAATTTGTGATATTTTGTTGCATTTGAGTATGTTAGTTTACTGAAGTATGTATATATGAAGTCTGAAGTTTCCTTTGTTTTTTCTTTTAAATTGACTTTATAGGTTTTTCTAAATCGATAAAATCGTAGTTTGTATATACATATATTCCCATGTTTCCGTCTTAACTGAGTTCTGTTTACAGAACAGAGCTCTGTAATCAAAATTTGGTTTGTACCTTGGCTAGTTAAATTCGAATTTATTTTTACGCACATGTTATTGAATAACGCTGACGAAATTATGCGAAAAATTTGCGAAATTCATCAAAAGTCAAAATTCCTGCTCTAAGCAATTATTTAAAAACAGTACTGCGTCAGTTTGAAATATCAAATGTTCCATTTGCTCATTCCGTTTGAAACATATTTTTCTTTTCCGATGAAGAACACATGCTTATGATGCTGCCGAAATCTTTTGCAGTTCAAAATTTCAGCAATTGCATGCATGAAAAGTACAGGGAAAGTGATTTTGCTTGAGATGAATACAAGTCTTAAACTAGAAAAAATTAAGGGAAGTAAAAAATTGGAATGTTTAATAAAATATCCATAAATATTTGGTACGCGTTTAATAGTGTTTACATATTTAGAATACTCAATCGTTCCACTTTTTTACTCTTTTTGACTTCGATCGTGAAAAGGCGGTTTAATTACATATTTGTAGGTGTCGGAGATTATAAAAAACGGGGTTCAGCCGAAACTCCATAACCAAACACTGACTTGTGATCTATTTAGTGAGCCCTTCTCTATATGTCAGCTTTCGGCGATTTTGTTGAATATTGCGGTTTTGCACAATTTCGAACTTAACCTGCTATTAATATTAAATATATTTACGTCCGATTTCATCGTCCAAAATCAAGTGGCACGAACTCTATCATGCTTTCGACAGGCAAGCGGACGGGTATGCATTCATCGACGCAGATTTTTTTATTTTTAAATTTCAACGAATTTTACTCAATTTTGCCTTTTATTGACATATTTTTCTATTCTGTTCTATCCTGGCAGACGTGCTTGCAGATATAAAAGCAAAATCAGCTAAACAGCCTTGAAGCCAAGTACACAGTTCAAGCGAGATTTCCGTCTGATTATTCTGAATTTATCTCCACAGGGAATGTATTTTTCCTGGAACCATTCATTGTAAACTTCTTTGAATTATATAGAAATTAGGGATGTGCGATTAATTGATTAGTCTGACAAACAGATTAGCCAATGTCCGGATTACTCTATTAATTGATTAATCACGCATTTGAATTAATCATATTTACGATTAACCGATTCATCGTTACTTTAATTATTCAAAACTCATGATTAATTCATTAATTGAGCATATGAATAAATTAAACTTGAACAACAGAATGTATTGTATTTCACATTTTATACTGTGCGCCACTCAACAAGTTTCACTAAATATTTTTGGCACATAAAGAGCATGTTCCTTGTGTATTTCCTTCTTAATGTTCTCATTTGAAGTTGTAATAAATTATTCAAATTTAATTAATCAAAATTCTAATTATTTGTTTAATCATAGGTCTGAATAATCAGAACTTGCAATTAATTGAATATCTGATTAAACAATATATGGATTAATCAATAAGCTTAACTAACCGATTAATCGCACATCTCTAATAAGAACCCCTATCAAGTTCGTTGAACGCTAATTGGGAGGAAATATTAACTCCCGTCGTTTTTATTATAAACTTATTTGGAGGAAATGTGAAATTCGGTCAGGTTATTTCAAATATGAGCTCAGATCAAGTACATTGTAAACTTATTTGAAGGAAATATGAACTCCTATTGGGTTCGGAGAACACTTTCTTGGAGTAAATGACCATTCAATGTATTGGTCTGCCAGAAATAAATGTTGGGGGTTTCACGGTACGTTTGCCACTTTTGAAATGCTTTAGCTTAGATGATTAAGCTTTATGTTATACTATTACACAGCTGATATTTCAAGCTTCAATTCGTGATATGTCACCACATTTTCCGTGTTCCATTTACTTTTAAACGAAATTTCGTTGTGGACCGAACTTAAAAGGTTGGTAAGTTTGAAATCAAAACTTGTTTGAAAAATTACAATTTTAACGTTTTAAACGCCTGAAATTATTTTGCCCTCAAGCCAATAAATTTTTTTAACGAATTATAGCTATTAAAACAACAAATTTCGTGGGAAAAATTACAGTTGGCGAAAATTTCGGTACTAAAACAATTTGGAATTTCCTAGAGAAACGAAAATATTACCCTCTAAACAATAAATTTATATTTGTAGATTTGTCCTTTATTTGGTTAAATAATAGTACACACACTTTAATACTTAGTAAGAGAAGATATTTTGATAGTCTTCTACAAACTGCATAGATATCTATAATAAATATGCCCAAGTTAATTTTCTCAAATATATAATGTATGCCCTTCCAGACCATTGTGTGCTAAAATGTGTCAAATTTAAAATAAATATAAAATTGGCAAGCACAAAATAGTTCTTAAGAAATCATAGCGTGTACAATGTAGACCATGATGCTGTTGCCAGCGAGTGATATTATTGTTGCTGTCTGTCAGCTGTCAAAACCTATATAATAATAGAGTATTTTTGTCAAAAACAAATGACAAAAATCATATTCAAACATTTACGAAAAACAGAATCATAATGTATTATATACGCATTTCAATATTTCTTATTAAAAGTTTGCAAAATACAACGAAATTATGTGAATGAAATTATATGTATGTGAAATGGAAATGGAATAATCTCGTGACTAAATGTCATTTGAATAATGTTTTTATATACGTCACACAAGTTTCTTATAAAAAAGCTGAATTGATTGAAAAATAAATTAAAAATATTTACAATACAATAAGTGTAAAACGAGGCGTATGACTCATATACAAATGACATGAGGAAAACCACAGACAACAACTAAATAGAGAAGTAGTTTTTAAGGTTATGCTATGTAATTGCATGCATGATCAATTTTTGGACAACGCTCGTATAGCTAACTACTAAAGAATTGAACTTTAGTCCTTCAAATCGATATGAAGCATATGTACTCAACAGTGGTTCGTTCGAAAATGGAAAATACTGATACAAAATTCTACTAAAGAATTCGAAGAAATGAAAAATATTTATAAAAATCAATCGTAAGTGTTGCCAACAGAAGCAAAGTTTGGAGAAGATTGGTGCAACATCGGCTATTTTTTGGTGTGCGAAGACATCGCCTGAAATTTTTCGGACATGTTACTAAAGCACTATTTACACTAAGTATGAAAAATTGGGTAAAAAGAGAAGGTATTGAGTCTTCCTTCTAAAGCACTATTTGCACTAAGTATGAAAAATTGGGTAAAAAGAGAAGGTATTGAGTCTTCCAACTACGTCAACCAACTTCAACTTCCAACACTTTTGAACACTTAACAAATATTTTTTTAAAATGTTCTTTCTCTCATTCTTAGTTTTCTATAGTTTAAGGCTAGTATTCACCTCAGACAGACAGTATTTAAATTTTACAAATGGAATTGCTGAAAACGATGCGACAGTGAGATGTTCTTCCTGCGTTAATAGAAATACTCTGCGAATTAGTTAAAGAATCTCAATAATCTAGAAAAACATATAGTCATCTAGATTCAGAACCGCAGTTTTCAAGTTAAAGTTTCGGGAATAGGTCGCTGTTATTACAAAGTATAACTAAGTTATTTGCACGGAAATTTCAAAAATGTGTATTTATGTGTAGAAAAATTAATATTTCAATGCCTTCCCACAAACTGCAGTCGAATTTTATTATTGTACAAACATATATTACAAAGAGTGGTAATATTACAAGAATGGTGCTAGACTCTAATGGCTTCAAAAAATCGTGTCAAATAATCGGATTTCGTTCAAACCTATTGAGTCTTCTCCATTAAGGTAATTGAAAAATTATTAAGGAAGTCAACTTGACCTGGCCTTTTTGGTTATTTTTTTGAGATAAATTTGTACTTTCATTCCATTTCATTTCAGTCCATGCGCAAACAACTTAAAGTTCATATTTACATACATATGTATAAAAATCCAAAATGCTGAACTCGTTACGGCAAACGTGGACCGTCCTGTAGAATATAGCTTTCAAATGACCATTTACCGTTAAATTTTGTAATAATTTACACAAGTTCGTTTCGGCTAAGAATATTTAAATCAGTGAAGCACTTTTCAGGCAATAATGCTGCTTGTTATAATGAATTTGGTGAGCAGCTTATCTCTCGATTTGGCCCTGTGAGTTGGCTCCCAAGATCTTGCGATTTAATGCCTCTTGATTATTTCTTGTAGGGTTATTCCAAGTCGTTAGTCTATGTGGACAAGCCGAACACCTATGAAGCCTTACAGGATAACATAACACGCGTTATTCGTGGAATACGCGGGCCGAAATGCTCGAAAAAGTGGCGACAAATTAGACCTTTCGAATGGACATTTTGAGACGGAGCCGCGGACAACATTTACATGAAATTATCTTTAAAAATTAAATGCCAAAGATCAATTTATCGATTCCCATAAAAAATTTTAAAATATGATGCATATTTGAGTGTTTTATTCAATTTTTTAAAAAACTACGATTAAAAAATCACCATACACAACAGCTATCATGTCCGCCTGCCAGCTAAACAGATGGACATCGCTCAATCGACTTTGAAAAATCATGAAACACGTTTAGTCAAAAAGCTACTTTGTACTTCTTTATGAATGTTAAATGCTTGCATCTATTAGAATAAGAACTATTTGAATAATAAAATAAGAACTATGTATATGAATAACTATCAGAGTAGTCGGTGATACAAAGCGATGTTATATTAAAAAAAATCTAGTTAACGATTTGATAATGATGAACGAGAAAATATTAATAAGCATATCAGCATATCATGTCAATAAAATATCAAAAAAATAACAACAAATTACCAGAAGCGAATACGATACCTCAATATCGAAAGAGAACAAATAGCAGAAGTTGTTGGCAAGCAAGTGGACAAACTTGTAGGAGAACGGGAGAATACATGACGTTGACAAGTTGGATGAGAAAAGATGCAATGTCTCCCTGTTTTCGCTATTGCTCTCTTCTTCTCACGGCTTTTCGACACTGCCGTCCACATTTTCGTCATACAATCATACATTAAATTAATGATAATCACACATAATAGACTCGTGACTCTAGTACCAAACAAAACTACTGATGTGTAATAGCAACACTATACTAATCACTCGACCACGAGACTAGACCAGTCCCATAAACCAGCAGGCCGACCGTCCGACCATACCCATGGTACATGATGTATGCATGTGTGTGCAAACATTTGCCAAAGCTTCTTGTATAAATATACATCATGTACATGTACGTGCACATACATGGCAATATATGCATGTACGTATATGCACACCTTAGTATGTGCTGTATTTTCTACTTAGTTGCCGTGCGGCTGGCTATATAATCTCAGCATTGCGCTTTTCCCCACTACGCTTGAATCTTCTGCTTTTCTTAATGCCTTTGTACAATATATCGAAAATTGTCCCAATTTAGTTGTTGTAAATGTTTTGATAAATGCCAAAAAACATTTGTTGTTTGAATTTATATTTAGAAACTCCGAGGTGGAGGAATCGCATCTTATCGCTTTTTTCTAGATTACACGTTCTCTTATGCTTTTGTTTACACAACTATTTAAGTTAGTAACAGCATACTAACAAATAAAAAATCAATGGCCAAAGGTTGCTTTTGCATGCAAATGCAATTAATATTCGTGCAAATTAATTCCCATATCTTTGAGAGTTGAGAATGTGTAATGTCATGCTTTACGCAACAAAGGCTAAGCAGCGTAACCGTTGAGAATTTTCCAAACTTATCACGAATTGGGGTTTCTTAAACAAAAAATGGCACAAAAAAGTGGAAAATAAAATAAAACAACTTTTTTAATTAAAAAAATATATATACATATATGCAATACACAAATTACAAAAATTAGCATGACGATCCATTGAAACTAAAAAGCAATTCATTGGATGGTTTTAGTAGTTTTTATTAATAGTTCTTTCCTATATTTATCAACAAGTTGGGAACCAGTCTTCCAAATTCTTGTCTAACAAATTAAGATCTGACAGCACAGAATAATAAATTTTTAGCTTTAGCCTGTTGCTTAATTTATTTTTCGCCAACGTTAACTTTGCGAACCCTTTCTGCGCAGAATATATTTATTTTACTAATTATTTAAAAAAAAAAAAAAAACATTTTACCAACCCTTATTTCAAATGGGGTTTCATATCATTTGGTTACTGCCTTATGTTTTAATATCTTTAATTCATTTATGAATGCCGCCGATTCACTTATAGCATTGCTGTATTCAGATACAAAATCAATATAAATAATGTCCTCATTAGGCTTAATAAACACAATTCCAGCTCAGTTTTTGGTAAAAGTTTAGTGTTGCTTTTAATATGACATATACGAGGGCGGTCCCAATACTAGTCGAGCTGACAGTAGTTTTAAACAAATATATTTTGGTGAAACATATGTTTTAAGTTTCAAGGCGCCACATTGTTTAGCATTTTTATTTGGGCCATCAGAAGTGAACGGTCTCAGTGAATTAATAAACATGGGAAAAATTAGCCACCGTTATGTTATTCAATATTTCCATTTGAAAAGTGTCATATCCAATCAATATTATAGATGAATTAGATTCTACTCTAGGGGAGTTTGCTCCTTCATTTACGACTGTAAAATATTGGATAACAACTGAAATGATAGGTATTGCAAAAAGTGCTATACATCGTATATTGACCGAAGATTTGAAGATGAGAAAGCTGTGTGCAAGATGGATGACGCGCTTGCTTTCAATAGAGCAAAAACAGCGTCGTGAAGATGTTTCAGTAAAGTGTTTGGCGTTGTTTCACCGCAATAGGGTCGAATTTTTGCGTCGATTTATAACCATGGATGAGACACGAGTCCGCCCCTTCACCTGAAACAAAAGAAACAGTCAAAGCGGTGGATTGGAATGGGAGAACCGTGTCCAAAGAATTCGAGGACGGTTCCAACTGCAGGCAAGGTCATGGCACCTGCTTTTTAGGATGGGCACGGCATTATCTTCAGAAAGGAAAAACCATCAATGGCGAATATTATGCAAATTTATTGCAGCGTTCTGGTCATGGAATTGTGGACAAAATTCAGCATTTAGCGAAAAAGAAAGTGTTCTTTCATCAAGACAATGCCCCAGTTCAAACACCCACTATTTCGATGTGAAAAATTAATGAATTAAAGTTCGAATTGCTTCATCACGCACGCATTCGCCAGATTTAGCTCACTCGGACTATTTTCTATTACCAAACTCGAAAAAATGGCTCGGTGGTAAAAGATTTTGCCAAGAATAAATAGGTGGGGTCTGCGGTTGATAGCTATTTTAAGAAGTTTGGCAGTTCTTACTGTAAACAGGGTAAAAAATCTATTGAATCAAACTAAAAGGAAATTATGTTGAAAAATAATTTTTTTTTTGTTAAGTCGGCTATTTTATCAAAAACAACACTTAGCTGTATAAAGTAATATATACATATATATGTACCTATATATATATATACATATATAAAGTGGACTTGTTTCTATCATCAATATTCATTATTTTTATTACTTTTATTTTTTCCATTTCGCCTATTTTTAGTGTAGCTTAATTGGAGCGTTATAATTTAATAGTTACTAGTTCATTTTATGTTATATTCTAAGTTATATTTTTCTTTCTAAATTTTAAATTTTTGATTGGAATGTTGGAAAATTGTAAAATAAACGAACAAACAAAAATATATAAAGAAATTATCTCAGAAATGTATATTAATACTTCAACTTCATATTCTTCTTTTTAAAAATCAGTAACATCATTAAAGTCTAAATTTGTCATCTCTGTCACCATTATATGTTCCTTATTTCGAAAATGTATAAAAAGATATGACGCCAGAACGTTAATGATACCAATTTCAGTGTTGGAAACAAAAAAAAAGTGGTGACGCTGCCACATGGAATTTTCCCCACATGAGAAAAAACAGTGCCGTCTGGTGGAAAAAATAACTTCAAATTCTACGATTATTTTTTTTATATGCAGTTTTACCACGAAAAACAAGCATAGTATCAGGTTTTAAGCGGAATTGGGTTCATTGAGGTTAATTTGTATGTTTACCTCAAAAAGATAAGCATTTTAATACAGTTTCCTTCGTTTTCTATCCTTGAGGCCGAAATGTTTGCGTACCCCTTCTCACATTTCTATACAAGTTCTCGCAGGAATTGATTTCATCATCTTTTCCCCCCACTAAAATTAGTTGATTTCATTGTGGGCACCTATCGAGAACAGTTTATCATTTACATATCTTCGACAACCGTCTGCCTATGATATTCTATCAGAAGTCACCGGCTAAGTGGATTGGCTCGGATCCCATTCGCGGATAGAATTATGCAACAAGATAGACATTTTTAATACAGTGTCCTCTGAAACGCTTAAGTCCTACTTCTGATATTTCTATAGAAGTTCTCATAAGAGGTGATATCGTCAATTTTCTTCTCCTTTCAAATTGGTTCACTTTTTGGTTCACCGAACGATTTAACATCGGGGACTGGGAATTTTTAAGACTTAAAAATAATGTTGTCCAAATGGCTTCCCTCGGCTGCTTGACACTCTTGGAACCGAAGTCGCAAATTTTGGAAAACTCGTTGAAAAGTTGTTCTCGCTATTTTGTTACTTTCCTGAATAATGTTCCTCTTCAACTGCTCTAAATTGGTCGGATTATTCTCGTAGACTACCAATTTGAGGTAGCCCCATAGAAAATAATCGCATGGAGAGAGATCGGGGCTACGTGGGGGCCATTCAATATTCCCGCTTTTCGAAATGAGTTTTCCAGGAAAAACATTTTTCAGCAGCTCTATGGATACCCTAGCCGTATGACATGTGGCCCCATCCTGTTGAAACCACATCCTCGAGGTATTGCCTTGAAGTTCTTGCAAAGCTGGCACCAAAAAGTCTGCTAGCATGTTGCAATAATTGTTCGCTCTAACCGTCATCGCATGCCCTCTTTCGTCCTCAAAAAAGTATGGTCCAATAATACCGGTTGACGTTATCCCAGCCCACACGACACTGTTGAGCCGGTTGTTTCGAACATTCTGATCCATTTTCGTATCACATTGGCGCTTGGAACTTCACTTAAATCGTGTAAACCGTGTTCATGCCGATACAAACGTCGTGCAGTAATCACTGATTTATTGTTTTCGTAATACGCTCGGACACAAAATGCACGCTGCACTCCCGTGTACGGCTCCATGGCGACTAAATTTCCAGGAAGAGCCGCAGCGAACAACATATCCCCCCGCCACCCCGCGCCGTGCGTTACCGAGAATTTGAAGAATTAAATCGCCAACACTCATATGGCCCACCCTGTATAATGTAGGGGCCTGACGCAGTCCAAACGCACCAGAATTACTGCTTTGCAAGCAACCATTGTTAATGAGCTACGACATATAAGTGTGAACAAAATGTATGTGTATCGGACCATAGCACGTTACGATGCTATCATTAGCATCATAAAACTCTACGGAGATGGACATCCAAAAACAACAACATCGCCAGAAATGGTTTGAAACGTGAAGGTCAGAATTCAACGTAATCCACGACAAAGCACAATTGAATTGGAGAAAAATTTGATATGTCTGCTCGTAGCATGAGGCGCATATAAGAAAAATGAATTACGATTGAAGGTCTACAAAATACAAAAAGTACAAGATTTAACACTTGCAGATAATGTAATTCACTTAGCAAGGTGTTAAAACACTTAAACGTTGGTGGGGAGCTTGAAATTTTAATCTCAAAATTCATTTGCATTGGACAGGGCATGAAGGCAAATCACCAAATCTACCGAACGGCGCTTTGTTACTTTCGGCACGTAAATAATTCGATAGAAACCATTGGATGCCACCACATAAAGCCCATGAAACCAAACGTTTTTTACAAGAAAAAGTTCCGAAAGTTCCATATTCGCCCGGCTTAAACCCTATGGTTTTTCCATGCAGTCCATTCTGCAGACCAAAGACGGTCAACTCTTTAAGGATTGATCTTCGCCGGGTACGGAACAAGATACCATCAGGCCACATTCGTGCAGCCTGTGAAGCCATCCCAGGTAGACTCGATGCTTTTTTTCGTGCAAAAGGTGGCTGCACAGAACAATAACTTATTTCTCTTAAAATTTTAAATATTAGTGCTATATATTGGAGTTTTTAAACAAACAAAAAAAAAAAATCAAAATTGACAATATTACAACATTTTTCATTGATTACACTTTAGACAAGGAATAAATGAGATTGGAGGAAGATCAATTGGAAAAAGTGCAAAAGTTCGGCTGAGTCGAAGCTTATATATGTATACCCACCAACGTGGGTTGTGTAACTTGGTAATACAAAAGCTTTTGGTAGTTGGAATCAGACCCGATCATATCTCTTCCGCAGAAAACAGTCTGCTGTCCTTAAAAACATTTGGTCGAGACTTCTTGAAATACTAAGGCGAATGCCATAGGAGTCTATACCAAGGCCACTGTGGGCTCTGCAACAGCTTTTAACAATGTTTTTTGTACGAAACTTGGTATTTTTTAATTTTCGCAGCAATCGACTGATTTAAGCCGATCATATGTCGTCCCCAAAAAACAGTTTGTTGCCCTTGGAAGCATTTGGCCGAGACTAAGGGGAGTGCCGTAGGAGTCTATACTAAGGCCACCATTGGCTCTATACAAGCTTTTGATAGTAAAGATCACAATATTCTTTGTACGAAACTTGAGACATTTTTCTAGTTTTCGCAACAATCAACTAACTTAACCCGATCATATTTCATCCACAGAAAAATGTATGTTGTTCTTGGAATCATTCATTCATTCATCGAAACCTCTTGAAATACTAAGAGGTGTGCCACAATATTCTATGCTAGGGCTACTATTGTACACCATTTAGCAGCAGGGCACAGTGTGTTAAATACGTTAAAATGAGCACAAATAAACGAACTTAGATTACAATTTTAATGATAGTGTTGACAAAACAAATAGCGATTTGTGTTAAACTGAAACCCAGGCAATGTCCAAAGATCTGAAACTAAATCCGTCCAAATCCAATAAAAAAAAACTACACAACGTCTATATCTGCTTATCAAGCACACCAATAGATAACGTTTCGAGGGCGAAAAAATTAGGAGTACATTTCACATTTTATTTGCAGTTGAGAAATTTATAGCAGCGCAACAACTTTCAATGTAGGACTGCTTCTAGCGAAGTCATTTTTAATTCTAAAACTTATGGATGTATGAAATGTTATAAAAACTTAATATCATTTATAACAAAATTACTCGTTAGGTATTTGGGATCATATTTCTGAAACTGCTAAATCTATCTTTGATCTATGGTGAGTAGAAACAAACTAAAGATTGTCACAATTTTTTGTCTAGCCTGTTTCAAACGCATTTACCATTTGGAGATGTCTTCTTCTATACTGCTTTTATAAGTTCTGCTCTCCTAATCATTGCCCTAACTGGAGCCTTTTATTGGAAAAATTTTCTTCGATTCCTTGAAATATATTCGTTGGCGCTATTAGATTATTTACTGCTAAATGTTAGTTATTTCATTTCAATTTTGCGTGGTCTTTTTTACAATCCACTGATAACGTGAAATTGCATAATCATAAAAATAAAACAATCACATGGGGAAAAAATGATAATGCAATAGCAATTAACGTGTGGCGATCTAATTATAGGGCAACCTTGGATATAAGCGCGTGTACTTTGGTTTAAAATTGCTTTACTTGGATTTTTCTATTTTGTAATTTGTTTTCACCAACTAACAACTATGCAAGTTGAAAGTAGAATACAATTTTTTAACAAATTGTTTACTTTGTTTGATAAACTAAAAGTGGAAAAAGCTAAATGTTGATAACATTTAACAGAAGAAAAAAAAACGTGTCACATTATGATAGGAAAAAACCAAACGATTTAGGCCAACACACATGGATACCTCCAAAAGTTTCTCTTTTATAGCCAGAATTCATTTCAGAAGTCATAATTAATCCTAATTCTATTAGGATTAATCCATATATATATATATATATATGTATATATATATATATACGTATATTGTGGCAAACTGGTTGACTGAGTAACTGACTGACTAACGCACAAATCACCGACACGCTCAAAAGTCTGATGCAGTGATTACGGAATTTCTTCGAAAACGACGTGGACGTGTCGGATTTTTGTACAATCGTATTACCTTGACAAAATCGCTTAAGTTGGATTATGAAATTAGGAGTGTACCTTCATCTATCAGCGTAGGCTGATATCGTAAAAATTCATGCATTTAGGGGTTAAAACAGAAAAAGAAGAGGACAAATTCGCTCAAAACAAACGTTCATTTGTCGGCGTCGGATCGAGGGGGGTTTTCTTTGGAAACTCTCACTTTATTGGAATAAAACAAGTAAGAAAAAAAGAATAAAAAGGGAGATAGGGGACCAAAATGGTACTATCGCCCGCAACAAATATCTGGAGCTAAAGTATTGAAATTAAGTTACGTTCATTTGTCAGTGCGGGATCGGGGGAGTTTCCTTTTTTGGACATTCTTACTTTTATGTAATAAAACATGTAAGAAGAGGCACAAACATAGTACAATATCCTGAAACAAACGTCCGATCAAAAAAATGTGAATATGTACATTATGTATGTACATTCTCCCTACTTCATAGGTTAGCGATAAAAATGATTTTTCGAAATTCCAATTTTTAGGCGATAGAATATAAATGAAAAAAATTTCGCGCCATTGCCATCTTTTGTTGTATTAGTTTCAAACATAAATTGGAACAGCTGATGTTTTATAAGTCTATAAATACGAGTATATTCGACAAAATATTCGTAGACTTTAAAATTGTCCCTTTTGGTATTGCAATGTCATTCCACAAATTTATTTACATATGTATTCTCGTATATACATATTATGACATAAAAATGTAAGTTGTTCCGATTTTAATGTTAAAACCAACAAAAAAAGTTTGGCGTTGCCACATATGAAAAGTTTACTTAGGAAAACAACATAGAAAATTTAGCATGAAATTTCACGACCCTTTTTGTACGATATATTCACCGCGAAAAATCGGCTTAATACCAGCTTTTAGGGGACGAATGGGCGCCACCCTTGCAACATGCGAGCTTTAAAAACGCATTTTCCGAAATTTCTACTTTCAGGGAATAGAATAATTTAAAAAAGAGAACAAAAGTTGTCTACTCGCCTGGAACAAGCAGCTGTAGTTTAATGAAATTGAGAGCGTGAATTGATCTATCCAGTTATGCGAGCAATGAAGAGGAATTTTGGGAATTTCATAAAAACTGGAAATAATGCTTAAAGTTGAAATCGTCGATGCTAAAAAGTGCTCTCTTCATAAGGCGTTGCTGATCAAAATGAGAAGATATTTCAAAATTTGCATTTGTAGGACGTAAATAAGAAAGAAAGTAGACATAAATGTTGACGCCGTCTAAAGCAAATGACTGAAGGTAATTTGATGTATGCTTTTTTTCATAGAATACACGCGAAGAAAAAGGATTTTTGGAGATTTTGAATTTTTGGGTATGGAACTGTAAATAAATGGACGAGTATTGGAAATTGTAATTTCTAAGAAATCCAGTAGTCGTATATGGAAAAAGTGGCACTTCTCTGACGATTGAAGTCAGGATCGTGAATAGCAGAGCGTTTTGTAAATCCGTCTTTATTCAAAAGATAAAAATATGCGCACGAAGGAGCGGGTACTTGTTTGTTCTATCTGTGGCCCAGAGGTAATTGAAGACAAAATCGAGTTTATTTGCTATTATTATTGTACTTAGTAAATAAAGTAAATAACGTAATATCTCTAATTACGGATATTAGTAAGCACACATTTATTGTTATTATTGTTTATGTCCTTAAGAGGTACATTGCCATAACACATTCGTATAACAGCGATTTTTTGAAAAGCGCTTAATATCTCAAACGTCGATGCGTCGATTGCATCATTGTACCGTCCACCGCTTCTCCTGGATGAACACAGTTTCAGCTACACTTTATTTATATTACATACTAAAAAACATAAAAAAATAAACAAAAAATACCATTTCATTTTTAAGATAACGGGTCATATATACAAAATCAAATAAGTATAATGACCAAAAAATCTTAAAGGCTCTTATAAATATAATCAAAAAATTTGAATTTAATATTTTGTTGTGTAGCCACGCTATTTTATGACTTCACTCAACCTATTTGGCATTGAGTTTACCAATTTCGCTGTTTCCTCAGCTGTTATCTTTAACCATTCTTCCTGCATAATAGTTCGTAACGTCTCCTTGCTGGTAATTGTGTCTTGCCGAATTTTTTTCTCTAAAAGTTCCCAAAGATGCTCAATAGGATTGAGATCGAGCGATTGGGAAGTGTTTTAAGCTGTCTTGGGGCATTATACAGGAGCCAAAGTCGGACAACCTCTGCTGTATGCTTCTGATCGTTATCTTGTTGGAACCAAAACGTCGAGGATAAGTTAAGTTTTTCTGCACTTTGCTTCATATTTTGTTTTAAAATACTCAAATAACCGTATTTGTCCATTTTCGAGTCAATAAATGCGAGCTGATGACCCACCCCTAAAACCATAAGTTCTCCACCACCATGTTTTACTGTACCAACAAGATTTTGTTTATCAACCGCAGTTCCTGATTTTCGCCACACAATTTGCCGACCTTTTATTCCAAATATGCAGAACTTCTTACTTTCGTCAGAAAATAAGACCTGTTTCCAAAATTCCGGGGGCTTATTTATGTAAATGCGAGCAAATTAAACGCGCTTCTTTCTGTTTACAGCAGATACGTACCGTTTTCGTCGGACGACTCTACCATGAAATCCAGCTTTGTGTAAAATTTTTCTTGCTGTTTCGCAACAAATGCTCTTTTTAAATGTTTGACTAACATTTTCAACAATTTTTGTGGCTGAAATTCTAGGATTTACCTTTACAATGTAAATTGTTTTGCGCTCTTCCTTTTCAGATAATATTTTTGTCGACCAGATCGTGACTTGGATGTTAAGATTCCGGTTTCTTTTTAATTATTTATTACACGCTGGACAGACGAATACGTTATTCCTATAGTTTGATCAATTTTACGAAAGCTTTTCCCTTCTTTCCACAATTTTATTATAATTTTTCTTTCTGGTACACTAATTTCTTTACCCTTGTTTCCATATTTAAGAAATGTCGTAACTTTTACATAGAAATGTGCAAATAAGTTTGTAAAATGATCTTTGTGACAACAATGAATAAAAAGTGTGCGAAAAAATCATAAAAAGTAGCGGTACTATCACAACAAAAGAAATGAACGCAGACTTTGTGGTCGTTATACTTAGTTGATGTTGTATACATGATCCGTTATCTTAAAAATGAAATGATATTTTTTGTTTATTTTTTATGTTTTTTAGTATGTAATATAAATAAGAAATTTATGAAAAAATAATTATTTTTAGTCAATATTAATTATGTGTTTTTTTTTATATCTGCTGAAAATGTATAAGGTGAACGCAGACTTTGTGGGCCGAGTGTATGTATCGTGGACATATGCCAATTGGATCTGTAAAGATTCTCGCTAGTCCCGACGTTTATCCTTAAATCAAAGTCCTTATAGTTTTTGCAAGGATCGTCCATATTTGAGGGCATTTTATAACATTTTTTTTTTTATTTAAGATGAGCGACTCATTGAGCCAAGATGTTTGCAGTAGAAGGTTGTAAACCGCTAGGGAAATTCAGCAAGCAGTTCCGTTTATTCCCAAGCGATTAACAGCCAGAAAACCCAAGTTATAATAGGACAGTGTTGCCAATTCAAAGAATTTAATCTCCCAGTAAAAAAAACAACTGTTGTATGCTGACTTTCCAATGAGATTCGTAGTGACCATGAATCGCCATTCACCTTTCATCTTTGCTTAACGTCATGTGAGTGAGACTTGGAGCATCGGTTATCATTTCGTGTTCTCATCATAATAAATATGATATCTGATTCTTCTCTCTCTCATACAAAAGTACATTGTACCAAAACCGGCATAATGCTCATGCATTCTTATCTTATACTCTACGAAAATTTCACTAGACGCCAAAACTTTATCTAGAAGCACTTGAAAATATATAGAGACGAGTCTGGTCGTCAGGGCAATTGCAATCCATTTGGAGAGGGGAACTATTAAACCTTTAAAAGATTCGAATTGCCGCCAATTCAAATGATTGAAATGTTCACGGTATTTCTCTATGTGCACAATATATCAAATACCGAAAATTACATCCATAGCGTGTCGCGGTACGTCAGGGGGCAGGTTAAAACGAGTGCTCTGAGAACATTTACGAAAATTTCAATGCGGTTAATTAGGTTCGCAACTGTTTGCAAGATAAGATAAAAATAAACAGCGCACATATTCGGCGAAAACGGCAAAACGAATGCGATAGGAAAGTCACAGCGAGGGTGCGGTGGGGTGCATTGAAGTGAGGTAAATTGTTAAAGTAGTGGTGAGTACAAAAAAATGAAAGTTATACAACGCAAAACAACGCTAAACGCATTCTTGACGAACATGACAACAACAAACATGATGGACGCTAAAAAAAACAACGTGTTTTTGGCTATTGATGCTACTGCCTCGGTTGTTGTATGTTAAACACAAATAGTAACAACAACAGCAGCAGCAACAACGATAACAACAATCACTATCTTATTGGGAACGACGCCAAACACTCACTAATCATTAAAAAAAAAAAAAAAACAAATTATAAATAAAACAACAATAATGGAACCAAGCACAAATAAAATCCGCAATTTGACTCGTAAAAGAGAAACAAAATGGAAAGAAGTATTGTTGTATTTTTAAACAAAACAAAAAAATAAGATGTAAAGAAAGAATCAAGCAAAAATATTTAAACATGTAGAAATGTTATCAGAAACTACTTCCATTTGCCCGTTCTTACTAATTATGCATATTACTGCCGGTTTCATAAGCATAAGTATGTATGGTTTTGAATTCCATTCATTTCATTTCTTTAGTCACTTTCAACAATTGGGGTAAATTGGACTACATAATAGGAAATATCTATTTTGTTCATCCAGTTGTTGAAAAAGTGTTAAAATCCAATACGAAATCCAGTTTTTTTTCGTTGCAACTTTATTATAACTATATTGAACCAGTGACCCCCGTAGCTTGATAGTTAATACACGCGACTATCGTTCACATGACCGCGAGTTCAAACCCAGTTATAGAAATCTATCATTAAATGCGTTTGGCGAACATTTCGAGCAGTCAAGTAATCGACAAGACTAGTAAATGTTTCTCAAAGTAAGAGTGAGTCTAAAATTAAATACGTGTAGGCTCACTGAATATGACAAGCTCTCTCATATTTCATTTATGGAAAGCAAGAAATTTGTTATATAGAACCAGTGCTGAAATTTCAGGTGAACTGACTTGCACGTTGGTTTGCGAGGAACCAAAATACAAGCTAACAAAAGGAACAATATTATAAAGCTCTGAAATCCTTCATATAGAAATTATACATGGACCAATGATTTTTGCTAAGTACTCGTAGACCAATTTGTATGTTAGTATTTTAAGGGGCGTAGCAATGAGACAAATTTCGGCTTAACACACAATTCCGTATTTACTGCAAGGTTGAATAAATTCCGGAAACGAATTCTAATCCCCGATTTTTTATGTTTGGTAAATGTCTGTCATATTGAACCCGTTCCTGCCGACCCATCCACTAACCTTTCGCATGGAAAATCCCTAAGGCAATTCCAAAAACCATTTTTCGTTTTAATAGAAAGTCGTTTTTTGCTTCAATAAATGCAAGCAAGTTAAAATATTCAATATATAAACATGTTTTCTAAAGAAGAAAAACAAACGAATTTATTTAGTATTAGTAAAAATATATAAATATTTAACAACTCTAACCGCTTACAGCGCTTGGTTGTTATACATCATGAAGTGATTCAAAACTGTTTTCGGCTACTGCTCTCTGATGCTGAATTCATAACAGGTTACCAGTGGTTTCAAAACCATCGGTCTGGCAAGGCTGTCAACAACATCTAA
Organism: Philornis downsi; assembly: GCA_019455685.1. NCBI lineage: Eukaryota > Metazoa > Arthropoda > Insecta > Diptera > Muscidae > Philornis > Philornis downsi. The sequence goes on from JAHXMU010000129.1 coordinate 200,149, forward strand.
AGTTGTTGTTGACATCTAAAGTATTATTTATTTAGGGAAAGGTTTGCAATTTACGAATATGGATCATTTAACAACCGAAGCGCGCGTCAAAATAGTTAAAACTTACTACAAAAGTGATTATTCAAACGTGGGCACTTTTTGTGCGTTATACGTTGTCGTCATAATCGACCTACTCTGCAAGGAAGATTACAAAGAAATTTAAAAAGACCGGAAGCGTTACAGATGTGGTCAGGCCTGTGCATCATTGCAATATACACACTGCCGGAAATACCGCTTCTGTTAGTGAAAGTGTGGCGCATAATCCGAATTTGTCAATTCCAATGCCAATTGGGTCTATGGAGTATTTTAGCATATTTTGCATTTGAATTTCCACCTCCATCCAACTCACAACGTCGTAGATATGTTGATTAGGTGCTACAGCAACAGGCTTTCAATGCCGATTTTTCAAACAAAATTTTCTTTCTTTGCTTATTTCTTACTGGGTGGTTACTTCAACAAGCAAAATTGTCACATATGGGACTTGCAGAACCAAGAACTGATTGCGAAAAAGCAATCCAGAGTCGGTCATCGAAATGGCATTGTATTTCCTACATAATAGCAAGCTGCAAGCATTATAGTAAAATAAAAGTTTCATTTATTTAATTTTACTTTTGAAACCGAAAAATTGATAACCCGTTGTTTCTTATATAGCGACAAATTAGTAAAGAAAAATTATCAAGTTTCAGGTCTCATCGTCATTGAGGAAGTCTTTAAATTGACAATAAAATACCATTTTCTTTTCATTATTCCGGTAAATGAATTATTCTTAAAACGCACAAATTACACAACTTGAGCACAATAATTGAGCATCATATTGGCAATTAAGATTGAATTCCAAGTCTCCAAGTATTTTAACTTTGCATAATTATTTATCGATTGTACAACCTATATTTATAAGTGTTATCGACCTATGAGATTTGGCAATCTCTTTCTGAATAATTTGACAACTTTTAACCGTTTTGTTGGCTGCTAGATAAAGACAGTTATATGGACCACTTACTAGTCAAAAAGTGCGAAGAATGATAAAAACGACAAGATTCGAAAGAATTCCTCTAAAGTGTTCCTCTAGTGTGTCAAATTTAATTAAATTTTGTGTAAGCAAACAAATGTTATGAACCTAAGACATATGGGTTACTTGTATGGGAAGTGCCATATGGGGCGTGGTTATTCGACCGATTTTTTCAATTTCTATCAAGCATTTTAAACAATGGGTAACAATTCAAGTTAATGCTGTCCACGAATGAGGATTTACATGGAACAATTTGAATTTCGGAAAATCAGTCATTTTGTATGAGAGATACGGGAAGGTCAATATAGTGGACCAAGGCGTCTACCGGCTAATCAGCTAGACAAAGTGACATCGCTGAATCGACTTAAAAACTCACGGAATGCATTTGGTGAAAAGATGCTATGTACTTTAAACCCTTCCTTCTGTGTGTCAAAGAATATCTATCACCATTCCTGAAGGTAAAATGTAGACATTTTTCAGAATCTTTTTAACAATTTCATCGTTTATTCGCCTACTAAGAGCAAGAGCACAGTTGTGTTGCGTATGCGCAGAATGAATCACTCCATAGCTTTACATTTTAGGCAAACCGCCCTAATTGTAGACATGGCCATATAGAAAAATACTAAAAAGTACGGCATCATTAAACGTGTGTCAAATGCGCACTGAAAAAGAACTAACTAATAGGTTACAGTGTTGGAAACACGCCCATATTACAGACCCGTATATCATAAATGCGGTGTCGTGCAATTTCCAAAAGATGAGATTAGCCATTTGAGCAGATAATTGATTTATGAGGGGGGGGGGCACACGTGTAAGGTGTTCGAAAAACATACAACACATTGTGTTGTTTTTCCTTTCCATTAATTTCTCTCTCAATTTATTTCACTCAACAGCAGTAAACATTTGGGCAAATATGCGATAAGTACATTCATAGTTACGTTGCGCTATGGGACTGAATCTTAAAATATGACATAAATTGAGTCGATATTGAAGCCAAGTAGACAAGCGGAAAGTTGGTCAAAAACTTATACATATATACCCGCCACCATGAATTGCACTTCCCGATATCACAAACGGCTTCTTCTCTTATCGAAGTATAAAAATTTAGCTTATTTTCAGGTGGAATCGTATTTTTTTTTTTTTTTTTTTTAATTACCGCGTACTAAACTAGATCGCTACCCTCCCAGCATCACTACTCCTTCAAATACCGCTGTAATTTGCTCTTAATTAACGAATAGATGACCGACCGTGGCACGATGGTTAGTACATATGACTATCATTCGCATGATCATGGGTTCAATCCCCGACACAGTCACCCATCATTATTTATGCGACAGCCCCCCATAAATGAGAAGTTCACCCACACATTCATGGAATGCAATGGAATTTGTATTTTTTTATATTTATCAAATATTTCAGTTAAGATAACGTTAGCGCCATCGTATTGCAAATGAAATTAATTTAATTTTCAAACAAAACATAAAATAAATCAAATTCGATTGAGGCAACCACATCTAAAATGTAACAAAAATTCGGTTGCTGAAAGCAAATTGATACCATATTTGGTACGGTAACCGATATATTAGAAAATTCATTTGGAGGGACTACAATAACGGTGTCACCATCGAAATATCGGGTCACAACCGAATAGTTTATTAGGCGAAGTTGTCTCAACTAAAACTCAGTTGTGAAAATCATAACCCGTTTTAGAAATAGCTAATAATAATAGATGCTGAATGCAAATTGATATCAAATTTTATTACCGTAATCGAAATCTTAAACAATTAATTTGCGACAGTAGAGTCAGTATCAAATTCGACAGTAAGAACCGCAATAATGCTGTTGCGACAGAAGTAATGGAAAATTCGGTTCTCACGACCAAATAGTTTATCAGACAAAGTTGTTTCAACTAAAATTTAGTTGTGACAAACGAAATCGGTTGTAGAAAAAGCTATTTTGTTTCAGCACCCCTATTTTCTGTCACGACAACCGTTTGCAGACCCGCCACTGAATGTCTCCGGCTAAAAATGTACAGACTGAGTCTATCTGATTAAGAAAAAAGCCAGCACTTTGTACACCATTATTAAAACCTCTTTGTACTTTGCTCAAGAGGTAAAATATTTCAGAAACTTATTCCGAGATTTTGACTAGGAGGTGTTTTTGGCGCGTATAAGGGGCTTGTCAAAAATTACATCAGGGATCTTAGGATTTTCCACTGACTGATATGTTCAGTGACACTGTTGATTTCGAAGAAGATTACCTTAGTTCAGGCACTTGCAAGAAGTGTTTAATGGTGGCAAGACAACATGGAATTTTGTAATTATTTTGTTCATATACACATCCAATGAGATAATAGTATCGGTTGGTTCGAAAAGTTCGTTCGGTTTTTAAAAAAAATTTATTTACAAATGTATATACAAGAAAACAATTATTTTAATCCATTATATAATCTCCCCCTTTTTTTATAACTTCTTCCCACCTCGCTGGGAGCTTTTTAATTTCTCTCTCATAAAATCGTGTGGTTTTTCTGAAAAATAACGTTCAATTCGATTTTTCACTTGCTCGTCGTTATGGAAATTCAAATCTTTCAAGTTGTTGCTCAGACTGCGAAAAAGGTGATAGTCGGATGGGGTGAGGTCTGGAGAGTATGGTGGGTGAGGTAAAATTTCCCACCCAAGCTCTGAAAGTTTCTGACGGATCCGCAAGGCAGTGTGAGACCTCAGTGAGAGAGTGAGGTACCAACACATCGAGGTTGCTCACAAATCCGAGCTCTTTTATGATCTCGTGAACGGTTGAGACTGATTTTTTTTTTATTATTTCAGCTATTTCCCTAACTGATGCATGTGGATTAACAATAGTTAAATCTCTCACCTCCTCGGAATCAATTTCTTTTAGTCGGCCTGATCTGGGAGCGTCCGTTACGCAGAAATCGCTCGTAGAAATCTATTACACCATTTCTGGCAAGTTCTTTCATTTGGTCCATTTTATTTATGAACATACTCGTACTTTACTTTTCGGCTGGCTTCAACAGCCGTTTTTCCTTTTCGGAAATAATACAGCATAATATGCCTAAAACGCTCTTTTTCACTCATTTTTTCCACTTTTTTGTTTAAATGCTATAACACCTCACGACTGGAATGAGAACACAAGTAAACAATACTTTAGAGTAGAAGTGGAAGGAAGTTTTGATAGTGCTTGAACGAACGGGAACTCTGTGTCAAGAGAAGTGACATATGGTGAAGCAACGAATTAACCGAACGAACTTTCCGAACAACCCAATACAATCGTCAGCGTACGACAACATCCACATTTTCTTTTTGTGGGGGCGTAGGCAGTTGTAAAAGATAAAAATGAAATAACATAACGTATTCCTCCTGAAGTCCGCCCATCTTTATGTTACGTTGTGGAAATTTTTGTCATATGAACTCATAATTCGACAGTTAGTATTTGTAACGATTTGGGAGAGAACAGTCGACTATGTCAATGACCTTTAAACGCATGCAGGACCTCAACAATAGTATGTTCACATGCTATATTCTGACTGAGGCTATTCACGATGTGGGTGTTACTTTATGATCATGCAGAAAGTCCGAAATGGCACCAAGATAACTTTAATTGTCGTCTGTATCCAAGCCCGATGAGAAAATGGTACAACCATCGGCGTACATCACCATCGGGACCCTTTTGCAGACGATTCTAGAAGAAAAAGATTAAATTATTCCTTATTCCTTATTATTAAGATTAAATTATTCCTTCTTAAGTTCGCCCGTGGTAGTGCTAGAGCTATGAAGGAAATTTTCGTTTCCCATAACTATTGCATGTTTATGATGCGCACGAGCAAGTTTCGGCCATTTTTCTTTTTTTTGTCGCTTAGATTTTTATGGTAATTTACTTTGGGAAAGACATTCAGAGATGTTCCTATGAAAGTGAATATAATTATATTTTTAAAACTATAAGGTGTTAACAATGAATTAAGCAATAAAGTTCTTTCGCGTGAAAATGTTTTTTTTTACATTTCTGATCCTGAGCTATTTTTACACAGATAAGGGCTCGAAGTGACCGAGCGAGGCGCGATGTTAGTACACGCGACTATAGTTCGTAACTACCATTATTTGATCGGCGGTCGCCTCGATGTATCTGACGAACACTTCGAGTAATCGACAAGTCTTGTCGTTAAACTGTAGGTCCCTTTAAGTGAGCCTAGAACTGGAATCCATTTAAGCTCACTGAATGTGAGAAGCTCTTCCATGTCTCATTCGTGCAATGCAAAGGATTTTTTAGGCTCTCGTTGGTAATATTAACTTCACGCTGCTATAGAACTCATTTTTAGACAAACACCATAAGCCTGCAGAAGCATTTGGTTTTACGTCGTAGTTACATTTGCGTGTGAACAGAATGTTTGTGGATCGGACCATTACACGTAACAGTGATACTGTTACAAAAAATACCATGAAGGTGGACATACAGACTAGAAATGGCATCACTAGAAATGGTTCGAAAGGCGAAGGTCAAAATTCATTATAAAGACCATTTTTCATATGAACACAATCTCAAGGCCGATAAACGACTCAAGCAAAGCTTGCCTTTGCTTCATACACACATTCCGCAAAATATTTTTGGAGACTTGCTGACCATATTGGGGTTTTAATGGTTCATATATTTACCGAACTGTAAATATTTCAAGAGCTTTGGTTATTAAAAAATACCTTTTTTGTGGGAAATTAAAAAAAAAAAAAAAAAAAAACATGTGCTCTCTCTTTAATAGCATTTCCAAACGAAATTTTCATGAAGAGTTGCGAACCAAGCAAACGAAATGTGATAGAAAATGTCAGTTGATGAGGTTTGCGATAAAGTCGCATACATGCATTCTTTATGGGAAGCGAAAATTTTGCTTGAACTGCCTAATAGCGTTAGGTCTAAGTTTTAACTGACAAAATCGCAGTGTTGTATTTTCAAAACGTGTTCGAACAAAGTGCTTTCGAACCTGGTTTGTCACCAACGTCTTCTTTCGTCACATAGAAAATTTATGGGGAAAATCACAGGTACCCAGATGGAAAACTAGTTTTTAACCTATTGGAAAAACTGTGACATTTAAAGCTAAAGTGGATAGCATGGACGTGATCATTGTCTGCGCTACATTATAACTATTTGGAGCTTTTAAATGATAATATTAACACATTAACCTGAAAAAGCCCAAAAGTCCACTAATCTCTAGGATTACATAATATGATCCATGGTCGATAATAACGACCGCAAGTTATACATTTTTAACTTGTTTACTCGAATTATATATAATACTCGCGTATCACTCGATCGATCTCCTACTATTCAACGCTGAGTTGAGTGATGTAAACAGATACAGATAGCAGCCCTCACAGGGAAAACAGAAGTGTTAATTGCATAAGAACTCTCGTGTTAATAGGAGGAAAGTCACACAACACCACAGCAACGATGCAACCTTTTGTCGAGCACATGAAAATAGAACGAAAACAAAAAATGACGCCAATAACAACAACGGATACTCTTCTTTTTTAAGTTCTGTTTGTTTTTGTTGTCGGGTTCTCGTCGTCGTCATCATCATCGGCTGCTTGTGCCAATAGACAGACTACTCTTAAATACATTTGTATCTGTAGATTTCCAATTGTTAAAGCTACAAAGAAAAGCTCACTAACCCAAAGAAAACACGGATACACTGAGCAATCACTGAACGGCGAGAGAGAAAAATATAGCAAAGTATTCAATAACTGTTTACAAAGCAGCAACACAAAAGAAAGTATACAATAAATATGACAGCAAAATAACAATCATAAAAGATATAACAAAACTGAAATAATACAACGAAACGTCGTGTCTGGCTAGACGAAATACAAAACGCGAACAAATGCCGACGAAAATCGTTATATTACTGATTACACCAACAATTAAGTGCGGGTTGCGTTCTCTGTCTGTAATTCTTCTCTGTGGCAAACACCAGCATTTTTTGAGTTCTGTTTAAGTGACTGAGAAAATAATAGCAAGATATGTTTACTTGTTTTTGCACTAAACAACGTGTTTTTTTGTTTATATTTATGGTCTTCTTATAAGCTGGTGTATGGCACACTCTCTGCAGTAAACAAATCACTAAAGAGAGTGAGAGGAAGGAAGAGAAGCTACAAAGCAGATAGTATGTGTGTAAGTTGTATAATTTGTAAGTGTATGTGTGGGAGAATGGTGAAATGAAGAGACTTGATTTTAGCTTATGGTTATGGTCATGTTGACTGCGAACAGAAAAAAAATGTAACTTTTAGCAAATGATACTGAAGTTTACCCTAAAAGTACTTTTTCTGAGATGCTAGTACGAATTCGTCGTAACTTCTTACAGTTATAGAGTCAAAGCGAAGAAAAAACTACGCTTTATTGGGCACGCAAATGAAAAAAATGGCGATGCGAACGAAATAAATTACCTAACAAAGGTGGAAATGCAATGGGTCTAGAGAGTCCAAACTGTTGCCCCCTTGAAGGCAAATGTAGATATAAAATGATAGGTGTTGTCAAGACGATCGAAAATATAAACTTTTTTAAAACCGTACACATTTCTAGAGGCCTAATATTTGCATAAATTGTAACTGTGCCTCTTGTGCTATGTCTCCTACAAAAGATCGATTTAACCAGTTCATTTTAGAGTTCATATTTGTTCACTACCACCAAATTCTGTCAAATTTGGTGCACATTAATCGTTTGTTGTAGTATAGCCCGCTTCTGGTACCCACATACAAATTGGTCGATTTTCTAAACTTCGGTATTTTCTCAACAATTTCTAAGTAGAACGCTGCAGTAACCTAAAAGTATAGCCCCCTTCTGGTACCCACATACAAATTGGTTGACTTTCTAAACTTCGGTATTTTCTCTGCAATTTCTAATTACAACGCTGCAGTAACCCAAAAGTATAGCCCCCTTCTGGTACCCACATACAAATTGGTCGATTTTCTAAACTCCGGTATTTTCTCAGGAATTTCTAATTAGAACGCTGCAGATCCATATCTTTATATAGTGTAGTGTTCAGCAAAATTGAAGAAAATTCGGCTCAAATGACTGATTTAAACATTTATAGCTTCATATGTTTAACTGTATTACCGCCACCACCCAGGTACCCTCATACAAATTAAACGATTTATCGAAAAAAACTGATAGGATAACCACATCCTTTCTATTATCTCCCACATCAATTAACTAATTTTACTCACATATTTTAAGTTTCGCATCTTTTATTTAATTGATCTAGAACAATACGATGGTTCCTCTACAATATCTAAGCAGAAGGCGAAGGCTTCGGAAAAGTATAATTTTGTCTGTTTCTTTTATTGTGCTCTAATTTAGAAATTCGACCCATCCATCACGCCACTTTAAAGGTACACACTTAAAGGTACATTTGATAAATGTATATACACGTTAATTCACCTGTTTAACACTTGACATTCACCAAAAAATGGGTAACGTAGAAACATACAGATGTATGTATATCTGCGTCGCAAGGACACCTCTATTTTGGGTGTTCACACTTGGGTCTAAAAGACGGGCTCTAAGGGGCCATATATTGAGTTTCCCAGGGGCAAATACGCGATGCCTCCAATGCGGCTTTTGCTATTCACTGTCTAAGAAGACATTTGAAAAAAAAAAAAACATTTCCTTGCAAACGCGTCCAGACAAGTCGTTGTCCTGCCTATTCCGTTCATTATTTGGTCGGTCGATATGCAAAACGGATAAAAGTGCATTATATCTGACACAGTGTTATTATTAGAGTAATTTTCAAAGTACAAAACACATAGCATTGCACTGTGCTTGACATGTCTGATTATGAGGAAAATAATTGTTTGTAGAAGAGATTTTCTAAACACAGAGAGAGAGGTGAGATAGTGAAGGAGTAGCGACGTAAAAGCAAACAAGTGAGAATTTTAATATATTTTCGTGTAGGACAAAAACGAAGCAAAACAAGAAACGCCAAACGACCACCACGACAACTACAACAACAGTGAAAATATCAATACAACTCATCATATTAACAATACCGTCATACATACACTACTAAATCAACGGCCAACGCCGAATGCCGTGCACCGCCGAACGCAGAATGAATTGAAATTTTTTTCCAAACAAACGACAAACGATAATCATTACAAAAGGCGTCGTTGTTGCAAAAACAACGTTTTCATCGTACTCTCTCCTTGTTGAAAATAGTACTAAAAAAAGAAAAATATAAAAGCTAAAACAATTTCGTTGTGTGTTATTTTTTCATTTCTGTTTAATAATGTAAGAAATTGTTAATGTTTTAAACGTTTGCACAGCAAAAAGAACAATCCTGCAATTAACCTTAAAAAGTTAATTCTGTAAATTAGTAATGTGAAAATTGAATAAAACAACAAGTTATCGTTATAATTGTGTTTGAGACTGACAAATTTTATTTTTTTTTTTTTTTGTGGGAGAAAAAAACGTGTTTCCACATAAGATCTGTTTCAATTTTTGTTTTTAAATGACGAAAAAAATGTATTATTGATTGTTTGGGTGGAAAAAACGACGAACACTAACACGCCTATGGTATGATTATGAATTGAAAACGGCGAAATATAGGCGAAAAAAACATGTGGTTTTGAATCACTGCAAATAAAAATAATACATAACAAATGTGAATGACAATTCAATACAACAATAACAACAAGTCGGTGCAAAATTTATAATAAAACGCTTAACGAATAAGAACAAACGTCGTTCAGTTAATTTAAATGCTGAGTTAACACCAAGATATGGATTTAAACAAAAAGTATGTATATATAAATAATAGAGATTATTTGAAACATTAAAATATTTTGAAGATAAGCTTAAATTATAGTTAGTGATTTGTGCGGATTTCGGTCGCATTTCATACTACTTTAACCCGAAGTATCTCAATTTTACGCGTTTTTTTTTGTTGCTTTTTAAAATTTCATTACTAAGTGCTGAAATTAGTGACAGTCCCAGTAAAGCACTTAGTGTGGTGTCGTATGTACTAAGTCCATCATATGTGTGTACAATGTACTTACATACATACATCCATCTATACATATCCCCAGTGCAATACCCAAAAGCACACACACACAAACAGCCCCACCATTCACGAAAAAAGTGTGAGATACTTTCTGCTTTTGCTTCAGCTTCTTCGGCTTTTCCACATACGTACCTCGTCGTACACTCAGATTCACTCGCTTCGTCGCCATTATCGTCGCTGACTGTTATTCACACATGCAAAATTGAATGTGTGGTGTAGAAAAACACATTTTTTTTTTTGCAAAGCGGCCTTGTGCGTTGTTTTTTAGACTGATTTTTTTATGTACAATGTTCTCTTTGTTAATTTTTTAAAATTATCTGTCTACAGCCGTGTGCTATATTTATTGAAATTCGATTAGCGTATGTGATCCTTTGAATAAAAGACTCAAAATTGTAAGCTTAATGGGTGAGAATGATACACTAGCAGATTGAACTGATTGATCTGACAGATTGAGCAATTTTTAAGAAAGGCATACAAATTTAAGCAAATTATCCACAAATAGGGTTAATTCTGTCAGAACAAATTGGTTGCTCTGGTTGTAGGGACAAAAAAGTTAACTTTTCGACTTTCTAGCTGCATACAGTTTGTAAAAAAGTGTTTTCAACACTATAAAAAGTTAAAAGCTTTAAGAGAAACTCTTATTTTTATGTAAAGTAAATACCTTTTTTCATCCGTTTTTTTTATTTATGTAAATAAAGATATTTTTAAATATTTTACATAAAAAAAAAACAAAGCTAATTTCAAAGTTTCAGTAATAATTATAAATTAAAAAAATGATTCAGGTTTCATGGTGTAAAATAAATGTTTTAAAAACTACTTTAAATTTAGAAAAATGCTTTCTGAATATGTGAAAAAATTTTTTTTGGCAGCTAATACTTTGTGTGCGTTCCTTTAGCACCAATTACTGATTGCAAGCGTCTACCATTAAATGGATCAGTTTTGGTATATCATATTCGCCTGTTATTTTGGCCCATTCTTCTTTAATAAATGTTATTAACTGTTGTTTGTTTTTTGTAGACCTTTTTCCGACTTTTTTCTTAAGGTGTATCCACAAATTTTCTATTGGGTGTAAATCAGGGCTTTGTGCTGGAGTATCAATTACTTTTCTGCAATTATACAATAGCCAGGATCTACACGTATACGATTTATGTTTTGGGTCATTATCTTGGTATAATTTATATTTTAACCTTTCGGGATTTTCTGGGTCTACAAAATCGAATTTTCGTGCACTTTTGTTCAATTCATTTTTTAAAATATTCAAGTAGACTTCCTTCGTCATTATTTCATCCAAAATTCTTATTTCGCCAACACCTTTGCTTGATATACAACCCCACACCATAACAGATAATTTTCCGAACTTCACAGTAGGTATTATATTTTTATTTTCTAAGACCAAACCAAACTTTTTGTGGCGGAATAGCTGTGTAATATTTTTGTCGAGTCGTTTTCCTGACATTGTATTTATTTAATTCCGTGATCATTAGTTGTTTGTCCGCGCTCAATTTTATGAATAAACACTACCAACTGCACTTAGCATACTCAAAACTTCATTTCTTTGTAAGTAATGTGCAAAAAACTAACGGTTCTTTTTTTCTTTGTTTTTTTTTTTAACACTTTTTTTACACCAATTAAAGCAGGTAGATTTGTTTATAGCGTTGTTGTTGTAAGTGTGCATGTATTTTTATTACAGTTTCGGCACCTTCATGTCGACACCAGACAAAAAACACAGTTACATAAAAAAACAACAAACTAATAATATGTTTTTTGTTGTTTTTCTTCATTGAAGTGGAAATTCCTAAAAAGACTTTTGAAAAGACTTTTTTTTACAAACTGTATATGAAAAGTCGATTTTTTTCAAGTGTACAAAAGCCTATGTTTCAACTTTTCAAAATAATGGAAAAGTCAAACCCTTTAAAAATTGGTGTCTTATTGACGTCATTTCTCTATGTTCACAATACTGCAAAATCTTTAATATTTTGAAAAATTTACATTTAACAGATCTGGCTATACACGATCCTGTAAAAATCGGGAAGAAAACCGAACTTCTACAAAGCAAAAGTCTACTTTTCGGTTGTTTTACAACACAAAAAAACATTTAAAGTTTCCCATTTTTTTTTTTTTTTTTTTTTTTTTAAAAAAAAACAGAACACTACTTTATTGCTTATCTGTATTTCATGATATTAATATCAATTTTAACCAGTAATCAACCATTTCGATTTCAGTAGTTCTCATAATTTCACAACGGCTAACGAGTGCACAACGTTCTAAAGTCTTTAAATATATCGATTACTGAATCGTAATAAGTATATTTTATTCCACTAATAATTACAGAGAAAAATTCATTAATTCCATTACATTTTTCTTAAAAATAATGATAAGGCAAAATATAAGAAAAATTCATGTCACAGTGAAAATGGTCCACTTTCAAAAATCGGCAATAATTATAGGAACTTTTTCAACACCTTCTTTTGTTTCATTCTGTTTACCGTTATTAAACCTTTTGCATTCAACGAACACGTTTTACATCGATTCATTCCTTTGTTTCATTCTAAATTTGACAATGGGCCGCCATACTACGCTTAAGTTGCGAAATTTAATTATTAAGCACCATTGAAATGGAAAAAGTCAGAGAGAAATCGCTCAAATTGTTAACAAAGCTCGTTCAACAGTTGAAAATATCATAAACCGATTTAAAAATGAAAATCGAGTTATAAATAAGCCGAAAATTAGCCCAAGAAAGCTATTCAGTGAACGCCAAGAAAGGTGGATTTTTAACCAAATCAAGGTAAATCCAAGAATGAGTGCACCGAAACTGAGGGATTTGGTTGAGAAACACTTCAGTATACACTGTAATGCCGAGACAATTCGGAGGGTTTTGCGAAGGGATGGACTAAATGGTAGAATCGCACGCAAGAAGCCATTTATTAGCCCAAAGAATAAAAAAATTCGTTTGGAGTTTGCTCACAGCTACGCCAGGAAAGATTTTTCATTCTGGAAGAACATTTTTGGGTCAGATGGCAGGGTAAACGTGTGGAGAAAACCCAATCAGGAGATGGATCCTAAGCATTTGCGACCGACAGTTAAACATGGTGGCGGCCACGTTATGGTTTGGGGTGCTTGTTCGGCTACTGGTACTGGTAAATTGCATTTTGTTGATGGGATTATGGACAAAATCCAATATCTAAATATTTTGCAAAACAATCTCCTACAAAGTGCTGAAAAACTCGGAATAAAAGACACCTTCCATTTTTATCAAGACAATGATCCAAAGCATACGGCTGGAATTGTAAGAGAATGGCTGCTATATCGTTGTCCCAGAGTTATCAAAACACCGCCCCAATCACCAGATTTAAATATAATTGAAAATTTGTGGCAGAAACTGGAAAATGAAATACGAAAACATGACATGACAGAGATGACTTGAAAAAGGCCCTTTTGGAGGAATGGGATAAAATAAGTCCGGAATACACAAAAAAGCTAGTAGAATCTATCTAAAAATGTAATGGAATTAATGAATTTTTTTCTGTATTTATTATTGGAATAAAATATACTTATTGAGTTACTTAAAAATACATCCCCGATTAATAAGTATATTTTATTCCAATAATAAATACAGAAAAAAATTCATTAATTCCATTACATTTTTCTTAAAAATAATGATAAGGCAAAATATGAGAAAAAATCATTTCATGTTTCTTTGATTTTTTACACTTTAAAGTGATTGGTCATAGGTGGACCATTTTCACTGTGACTCACTGTATTTTAAGGACACTAGTTTGTGACGAACGATGGGACGATAGTTAGTGCACACGACGACTGTCGTCTGACTAAAAGCTTCTCAAATTGATGTTCCGAATCACTACATTCAGTAAATTGAAGTGATTCTAAAAATAAAATGTGTGCAAGCCCACTAAAACTGGGAAGCTCTCCCATATCCCGTCCATGTGATGCAAGGGAATGTTATTTACTTTTTTTAGTTTATGAGTCTTTATCGCTTTAGAGTCTTATCCTTATATATGTAGGCGAAACCGCCAAATCAAATTGTTAAGATTAATCCCGCTTTATCTCGTACAATTATATTTCCTATTGCTCATGTATATTATATAAACTAGCGATAAAAAAAAATTCACACAGTCTAAGAAAAATTTAAATGTTATAAAATTTATTTACAAGACAAATAAACAGCTATCCATGTAGAAAAGGCAAACAGACACGAAAGTCGTCCAAGAAGCCCTTGCATCAAAATAGAAATCGGGGATGTATTTTTAAGTAACGTTAGAAAGAAAAGCAAAACAACTTAAAAAAGTACCGCTGAAGCACGCGTTGTGTCTACCCAAACTTAACATTTTCTCTGCAATAATAAAAAAAACAATGAACCATATGACACACTCTCGCTCTCTCCCACTCTCTTCACCGTAAGAAAAACAAAAGCCAACACAAAACTTGGTGTGTGGCTCTCTTATGATGACATTTTTTTATGTATACGAAATGATTTTTTATTGATGGGAGCTTTACTTGACTTGGCATATTTCGAAAATGTGTATTTTCTTTGTAAATGTACTTTTGCAATAATTCTATTGCAAGCTGGGCTAATTAAAATATTTTGAAATACAGAAATTCTAACCAGTTTGTAAAACACGTGCATTTGAAATAGCCTGTACAATACCCACAGAATTCGCATTTGTGAATTTAGCATTTTATGCTAGTATGACTACAAACTGCTTATCTGAAGTAGGTGTTTTATTAAGATAAAAAGTATACAAATTCAATTTATGGATCTAGAACAAAAAAGCCCATACTTAGTTTATATTTGAGAGATCAGCCATGAACAAACCCCCTTCGTTTAGACAACAGTAGTAGTGATAAAAAAACTTAGATTTTTTGTAATGTTGGCATTATTTTTGCTCATTTGAAATATTATAATACTTCTGATTGCTGATGCAAATATAAATTTTCATCGGATAGATGGAAAAATTAAAGAATTTTCTTTTTCTCTTCTTCACACTTGGAACAGTTTCTATAGAGAAGATCCATTTTCTATTCAATATACCCCACCATTTTTCTTTTGTTTACTTCTTATATATAAGTGTGCTTGTTTTTGTGATTATTAGCAGCAGTTGACATCACTTGGCCCATTAAATAGTTCTTTGGGGCTCTCTCCTTATGTTCTCTGTCGCTCTTTCTTTGTGTTATTTACTCACACACTCACACTCTTATATCTGAACTGTTTTAATTAATGTTTCATATAGTGAATGGTATTTTAATTTTTTAACTTAAGTAGTTCCACTCGCTGCCAACAGCATCACAGCCATTATGGTATTTGCTTGAGTTACTAAATGATCATCACTGCAGTTGTTGTTGTTTGAATTTACGCGACGCTCTCCCGTGGAAGGGGGCACAACAAACCGAAAACAATAAACTCAGATATGGATAGACAAAAAAAAACGACGGGTCGCCATCATTCGTACTCAGTTCCGTTGTTGTCGTCCAAGTATGTAACTTTTTTTTGGTTTGTTGTCATTTTTGTTTTTTGTTTATTCTCGGTTTTTTTTGTCATATTCGTATACACTTCACACAAACCTAGTATTCCCCCGCCGTGCCACATATGGGTAACAATCGCGTTTGTTTAATAACCGAACAGCGGCGACACATTACAATCGGCAATTGCTAATATTGTTGTTGTAGCTTTTTTATGCTCTCCACGTTTTCGCTGTGTTTTCGTTTCGTTGTCATTCGTATAATGGCGTCGTTTGTTGTTTATTATTAATTACAACAACAACAATGGGGGGAAATATTCTACTCGAGATGTCTTGTAAACAAGCATATCACGAACAATAAAAAAATAAATATCAACAATAACAAATAATGATTGTCCGAACAACTACGTTGAGGAATGACGTCTTCAAATTGAAAAAGTCAATTACAACAATAGGAATAATTTTCCTTCACTAATAATTAAAAGATAGGAAAAGCAAAACAAAAAGCTTCTAATAAATCACTCTCAATAAGTTGTTCATTATGTTGTTTATATGTACATATATTTTCTATTTCCATGCAGCATGATTTGTCTAAGTGTATTTTGGTTGATTGGTTTGACTTTATCTACCTTGCGCCACCCAATGAGACGAGTCTTTAGGGTATTTGTCAAGTTGCCAGATCAATAAAAAGTAATACCAGGGTTAATTCAATCATTCAAGATGTGTGTACGTACCCAATGCGTAAATGAAAAGGCGAGGAAAAATTCCGTTCCACTATATATAATAAAGCTTATAAACGTTTTCGTGAGGATAAAAGTAACTTGGATTTAAAAACTATTTATAACCATTGCCAAAGTGATTTTAATACCCTGTATTCATTTCTTTATAAGTCTTATATATTAATGACAGAAACCTCTTTAAAACAGAACAGTAAATTATTCTGGACCTTTGTTAACTCTAAAAGAAAATCGAATGGTTTGCCTTCTTATATGTTTTACTGTGGAAATGGGTCCTCTGAACCAACTAAAATTTGTAATCTTTTTGCAGACTTTTTTAAGTCCGATTTTTAAGTCCGATTCCAGCGATTGTAATATGAATAATTTCCATACTGATTTGGAACCATTGTTCGATATATCTAACATTGAATTAAATTGCTCTGATGTGGAAACTGCTATATAAAAATTAATCCTATACTTAATAATATTTTTTTTTGTGATAATCAACATGGCTTTCGTATTGGCAGATCCACTACCACTAATCTTTCCCTTTTTTGTAATTATGTTTATCAGAAATTTGACAGAAAATTGCAAACTGACGTTATTTATACTGATTTTGCTAAAGCGTTTGATAAAGTCAACCACACTGCTCTCTGCAATAAACTTGAGAAGTTAGGTTTCTCGTCAAATTTTATGCAATGGATTACATCCTATTTGTCCAATCGGTTCCAAATAGTCAAAATTAATTCTAACTATTCTTACCAATTTCATGTAACGTCTGGAGTGCCACAAGGGAGCCATTTAGGGCCTCTTCTTTTTTTGCTATTTATAAATGACCTGCCCAAAACTATTCGTTTCTCGCTATCTTTACTTTTCGCGGATGATCTCAAATTATTTCGATCCATTTCTAATTTAAGTGACTGTTACCTTTTACAACAAGATATTGATGCATTAGCTGATTGGTGTGATGCTAATCATCTTGTTTTGAATATAAAAAAATGTTAAATCTTTTCGCTTTACAGAATTAATATTAATATCAGTTTTCATTATAAAATTAGGTCAGTCGGTCTGGTACGAGTATCCTTGATCAAGGACCTTGGAATTTTTCTTGATCGAAAATTAAATTTTACCGATCATATTGATTTTATTATTTCTAAAGCTTACTCAATGTTAGGCTTTCTTAAACGTAACACAGCTGAATTTTCTGATCCTTTTACATTAAAGGCTCTCTATAATGCCCTAGTTCGTCCTCATTTGGAGTATTGTTGCATTATATGGAATCCTATTTTCAGCTCTCATTTTATTAGAATTAAAAGAGTTCAGAAAAATTTTACCAGATACGTATTTTTTAAATTAAATTGGCAAATTGATAAACCAAGTTACACTACTCGCTGTGCCCTTTTCGCTTTGAGTTCTTTAGAATGTCGGCATAAAATTTATTCAGTTAACTTCATACGTGATTTGATACATGGACATATTAATTGCACTGCTTTGTTGGAACGTATCAATTTTTACGCACCTATGAGATCATTACGCGAGAAGTTTCATTTTCGGAATTTTCTGATTAGCTCAAAATATGCTCATAAAGAACCTCTAACTCATTGCTCTGAAATATGTAATTCTGTCCTTATTTATTGTGATATTTTTAATAACATTTCTAGAATTAGTTTTAAGCAACAATTGTTTATGGCTTTAAATCCTAATTAATAATGTTTTTAATATATTTTTTTCTTGATTATTATAATAATTCTGTGTAGTCTATAAGAGGTTTTCCTCTATTGATGAAAATAAAATAAAATAAAAATAAAATAAAGAAGTTATTCTTTATATCGCATAACTTTAAATATTTCACATTTTCGATAATGGTAAATTCGTATCCGTAGATTTAGAAATTTTTAGAAACTTTAAAGATTGAAATTCGAATTTGTACAAGATGTCTTCCCCTTGATCTGGTCACACGGATGTAGACTGTGCCACGAAATTCGGCAAGTAGTCTAAGTTCCACAATATACATTAAATAATATACTACATCTAAATAGGATGAGAAAGGCATACTTGAAAGAAGAACAATAATGATATTGGATTGTCTGTCGATGTTGTAGCTGCGACCACTTAGTCTTTATGGTTTCCTCTTCTTTGAGTTGTCGTAATGAATGCATTTTCCATTACCAATAGCTATATTGTGCGGAAAACCATTCGTTTATGCCTGACAAGCAGCATCTCACATGTGCGAAATCGGCGTTCCTAATATATAGGGATTTGTTCATATGGAACCCAATTTCTTGACTTTTGAATCGTTCATAACGATTTTCAACGGGGTTTGGCATGCCGCGTCTACTTTTGATCTTTTGCTACGTTCCTTGCCTTGACATCAAACTCACCACTCCTAAAAAAAAACTGAAAACACTCCTACTTAAAGCAGTCTCAACATATGCTTCTACAAGATTCAGATGAAGATTTTTTCAAATTAAAAAAGTTAATCAAAAGTTCCCTCAATGTAGCTTATTCGGCTCAACAATTTCGCACAAAAAAAAATCTAAGACATTAATACAAAATCGATAACATTTCGCGGTTACATATATATACCACCAGTTGGATTTGAGGCAATTGATCATTTCTCCCGGTTTACATATTAAGCTAAACTGGATTTTTTTAAATTAATTTTTTTTAGGAAGCTTATGTTAATAGATAAAAAAAAAACAAAATAAAATAAGAAAAAAACAAATTCCATTTGCATTCCTTACATGGGGTGTTGGAAAAACTTCTGAAATGAGTTTATACTCATTTATACTTTTACGTTCACTGAAAGATGCAGCTTTTGAAAAGCTTTTGCTAGACCCCCCCGACTAGGCTCGTCGGCACAATGAGGTGGTCATCGTTCAAAAAATAGTACTTGATTGTATCGATCATATTCACAATAATCATATATACATAATTACCATCTGATCACCATCGGTCTCACGACAAACTTTTTTCTCTCATCAGGAAGTAGTTCATACGAAGTTGTATAATTTGTATATATTCCATGTAAGAGTAGTAGCATCAACTCAACATCTTCTAATAATAGCATCGGCGATTATTAGTTATTAAGACCCCTTTTTTGTTTGCTGCGTGATTGGCCTGCGGTGAGAGTATATATTTAGTTCTCTGTCGTTTTTATACATTTTATTGTGGTTGTGCTGATAAGAAATCAAAAATGTAATCGAAAGTTTAGAAGGGAGATGGAAAAGTATATGTTGAGTTGGTTTAAACTATTGAAAGATTTGCAGTCTCAATCGCTTTAGAGGCAAACTTTACTTTAATAAGTATATACACATATGTATGGTCCAAATACAGGGTGGCGCAATAGAACGTGCATATTGCATCATCTTTTTTTGCGGGGTAAAAAAGGCGCGGGCGGGGGGCGCCTACATCGCTGGGTTGGCGGGCTCATGGAGTTTTAGTCGCTATGAATCACTTCGACGGGAAGCGTCGCGCATTTTACGAGAACTCTCGTTCATATATTGCTACTAGACGACTATATTGTGCTGAATATGGACTACGACGAATTAGTGAAGCTCCGAGTGCTAATTTAATTAAGATATGGGTAAAGCGTTTTGAAGAGACCGGTTCAACATTTAAACCACAAGCAAATGGTCGCCCAAGAACATCTAGGACCGAAGACAATGTTGAGAGAGTTATGGAGTCAGTACGAGGAATTCCACAAATGTTGACTCGCAAGAGATCGTCTGTCTTACAATTATCGCGACGAAGTTTGCAACGAATTTTAACATTGGATCTTAAACTGCATCCATATAAGCTGCAATTAACACAAGAATTGAAAGAGTCTGACTTCATAGCAAGGCTCGCATTTGCTAATGAAATGCTTAATCGATTTTCCAATTTTGACAATATCCTTTTCTCTGACGAGGCTCATTTCCTTATGAATGGGTTCATAAATCGTCAAAATTGTCGTTACTGGAACAGTGAAAATCCCAAAAGCAAACACCAGAAACCGTTGCATAGTCCTACAGTTACAGTATGCGCAGCAATCTCTGGCAGAGGAATAATTGGTCCTTTTTTCTTCGAAAATGCGCGGGGCCAAAACGTCACGGTTAATACGGAACGCTATGTTGAGATGTTGGACGGATTTTTGGCTCCAGAAATTGAAAGTTCAAGAATAGTGAATTCCAGAACTTGGTTCCAACAAGATGGAGCTACCTGTCACACATCAAATGACTCCATGGCGGTGGTGAAGCAGATGTTCCGTGGCAGACTGATTTCGAAAAGAGGTGATATCCCATAGCCCCCACGTAGTCCAGACTTGACGCCTCTTGACTTGTTTTTTGTGGGGATACCTCAAACACAAAGTCTACAGTAATAATCCAAGAAACATCGTTCAGCTCATTACACCAGTATTACTGAAAAAAGTTTTCAATAATTTTCGTTTGCGGTTAGAGGAGTGCCGTCGTAGAGAGGGTCACCATTTAGATGATGTTATTTTTAAAAAATAAACTCCATTTATTACTCTACAATGCCTTAGATTTATTTTAACCATACCTTTTGTATTTATTTTTTAATCTATTTTTTAAATATGCACGTTCTATTGTGCCACCCTGTAATAGGTACGCCCTATATATTTTTTTAAAGGCTCGTAGACGAAAATTTATTTCAATTAAAAGAAAAAACGAATACTAATTTCTTTTGTTATAACATTGGAAATAAAATAAATACTAAAACAATAACAAAAACCAAAAATTAAATTCAGTATTTTTCAAAAAGTAAGAAATTAATCAAAAAACGTACAAAATAATAAGTAGATTTAATTAAAATAAGCTGGCTGAGTTTTGTTAAAAGCCGGTATATCCACCTTTATTTTCAATTATTTTATTGACTCTTTTCGGCATGCTGGCAATGAGCTTCCTGCAGGTTTCTACTGGTATTTCATACCAAGTTTTTTAAACAAAATTCCATAATTGATCCTTATTTTTTAGAACCTCATTTCCAATTATTTGTTTCAACTCTTCCCAAAGATTTTCGATTGGATTTAAGTCCGTCTTGTAACCAATCCTTTACTAACTTAAAAGTATGCCTCGGATCGTTATCCTGCTGGAATGTCCATCTAAGAGGTATACTTTCCACAGCATAGTTCAACATCGTATTTTCCAAGATATCTTTGTAATGGAATCTGGTCATAGTGTCGGTCATTCGATGTATCGGACCGACACCATACCACGAGAAACAACCCCAGACCATAATATTCGTTAACCTTAGGGCGTCGAACATTCCGGGCACAGTCGTTTCCAAATACATTAATTTTTGTTTCATCGCTCCACAAAATGTTTCGCCATTTTTTTCACCGTCTCCTCCGGACCGATTGGAATAACTGGTTGCAAACGGTAATCTAGTTTTTACAATTTTTATTTAAGCAAAGCAACTCTTTTTGGCTATCCGTCCTGGTAAATGTGCTTTTTGCAGTCTACGACGAACAGTTCGCGATGAAATTACATTTCCAATTTCTGCTGAAATCGCTCTTCAAGACACAAACGAGTCCTTCCTCGCAAGTGTTACAATACGGATATCTGTTGGTTTTGAAGTTGTTTTTGGTCTTCCAGGAGTTTCGACGGGATTTTTATTTCTTATTTTTTGATTTCTTGTCAGCGCAACCACAATAAAATGTATACAAGTAATGTCTTATCTGGGGATGTCGTCAATGATTAAACTGATTCGAGTTTCCTTCTTCTTTTGTGGCTGCCACTCGCTCTTCTGAAATATATCAACAAATGATTATTTTCTTCTTATTAATATTAAATACTGTACACATATGTATGATGGCGCGCACGTCCATTGTGTGTTCGAATTTTTAGTGTACTACTTCATACATAACGTTCAAATATGGTGTAAGATATTAAGTTTAATATTTCTTTTTTTATTGTTGTTGGCTTTTCGCTGATTATATGCCTATAAGTTATACTCTTCACAATGGTCCTTACCTTGTTGTCGGGAAGGTGATGTATGAATGTGTCAGATACTGTAGTTTGCATCAGTCTACCACCGTTTTATTTATCAACGAGTAGGGTGCTCTCGATTTCACCAGCAAACTACCGGACTTGATTCGTTTTCTTGGTGAGAGTTTCGTCGCTCCCGCTTTGTCGATAGTAAAAGTTCTAACATATCGCTGTATTTAAATCTTGAAATGTTTTCTAAATTAATTTTAATTTCATTGATGTATATCATCAAATAGCAACAAAAATAACAACACTGATGTCCGAAATCGCTGTAAACTAGTTGTGATTGCTGCAGCCAAACAATTGTAGATACTGATGTACATAAATGTATGCGTTTATAGTAGGCGACAATACTAAGTGGACATGTTTTCCTCATTATAATGACATCTACTCTCGGATGTTATTAGTTTTTAAAATTAAAATTGAAAACATTGTGAGAATAACTATTTTTATTGTGAATCATACTCACTCTAGCCATTGTTAGTTGCCAGCTGACATTTAGAATTGCACCAGAAAATATTGCGTCGTCTATTTGGTGGGATTTCAAGGGATTTGGAACAAAACCATAAATTGCGAAGTCCTTCGTCAACAAATGATGAATCACTAAACGAATAAAGAGCTGAATTGATAAATCCAAAGGCATTATTTTACAGTACGGCAACGTTAGGGCCACACATCTTTGCTGACTCAGCAAAGAATATTGGCCTTTGGATGCGATCCCCATCTGGCACCTTCGGATTTTCATCTATTCCGGAGCCTGCAAATTTTGTTTTGAATGTAAAAACCTCCAATGCTCCAATAAAACTCGATTTGAGCCAGTATTTCGCTGGGAAGAAGAAAATGGCACTTGCATTGTAGATTTATTATTTGAATAATAAATTTAAAATTTACTTTGAGCAAACAAAAAAAATCTAAATTACTTTCATTGCAACCCAATCTTACAACGTAAACATTTCGGTTTCACATGTTATGATCAGGATATCTGTCAGGTGGAAATCTGGTTCTTCTTGGCAGGGCCGCTGCCAAAGTAGTCAATTTTAGCGCTGTAGCAAGTTGTGACTATTATATCGCTTGGCTAAGTTAAGACGGGCGTCCAGCAGCATCATAAGAAAATATCTGCCAAAGCCGAAACTCATGAGCTGCTTGGAAAGTTTTGAAAAGACTTTTCTGGTTATTCCCTAGCTAATTACGGACTGAAAGCCCAAATTATAATTCCCCTGTATTTCTTACCTACGTGATATATTCTCCATATTTACTATTTTATGAAGACAAATGGCTTTTTAAATTCTAATAGCCTTCACGCATGAAGTTTTGATGCCCTCTGTATGTATTTAAATATAAACGATTCATTTAGTATATAAATATTCATTTAAAAAAGACGAAATGTGAGCCGAAGGCGCAAGTAGAAAAATGAATCAAAGAGAATCGCGGTGCTCCCATCATCTCCTCCCCACAAAACAAAAACGAGCTGGAAAACCCGTTACACGGCGAATCACCGACGTAGTAAGTGTAACAATTACATTTTTATTGTTGCTTTCGGTATTACTGGCATTGCACACATACAGTCCGTACGAACGTAGATTGTGCTCTTGTACACATGATATTGATGTTTAACACGACGATTCAAGATGTTTTCGTTGTCGTGTTGTTGTTGTTGTTTTTTTATTATTATTATTATTATTGTCGTTTTGGATATCTTATAAGAGGTGGTACCGTTGTTCTGACTTTCCTATGTTGTCCATATTGGTTGACATTGTGGGGGTCTCTCCGTCTGTATTATGCGGACGTGTGTCTCACAGCTCAGCAACTACATTTGCCTTCCATAAGTGTTGCCAGATATAAATAGTGCTGAATTACAAAACATAAAACTTTGGTGAAAATAAAAGTTTTGCCCATGATTTTGTATTAAAAATATTTCTCCCTGCTAAAGGACTGTTTTTCCTAGGGAGATAAATAAAGAAAGAGTAAACGAAATTTGTGTTTGGGCTGCGTACTAATCTTACATAGTAAGAGTGAAATGCAACGAAACAAAGTACAATTTAAGGGACTTCAAGTAAATAAGCTGTTAAGCGAGTTTCTCACATTAAGATTTTTCATATGTCGCTGCTCTTAGCATACACATCTACTATGTATTTTCACACTGCATTCAAACCGCAGAACTACATGTATATGTATGTATTTCTGCAAACTCCGGCGCCCTTAGTAATTTCTGGATCTACTTTTGCATATCTAAAGTTACTAAAAATAAGCGTTCAAATGCGTCGCGAAACTGTATGCCCTGTATATGGATGTAAACTCTCTTCTTTGCATCGATTCTTATCAGTTTGGTTCATAAAGTGCCAAACAAAAAACTTTTCTAATAAGAAAGCATCTAATAAGAAAAGCACCACTGGTATCAATCTATTGGCAACACTACTACGCACACTTTTATTCTCACTAAAAGGTTAAAGAAGAAAAGCAAAACAATGCTTGTTCTCCGTAGCTCGCATGCCAATTAAAAAAGTGGGTGTCTCTGATGTTATTCTTAAAGGGGCATACAGACACGTCAACGGTTTGACAAACATTGAGAGTGTGTGAGTGAAAAACGTCACATGTATACATCTGT
>JAHXMU010000129.1:225439-242908 GCA_019455685.1 Philornis downsi
AAAAAAAAAAAAAAAAAAAAAAAGTAGCCGATAAGAATCTGCACGTGTTTACACTTCAACGTAACTATGAAAATGAATGTTTGAAGTTTTATGTTTGACATGTCTGTATGCAACGCAAAATGTATTTTACCAATACATATGCCGTGTTTGTCCAACCGTTTGATGTGTCCTAGATGCCCCTTAATATTGGATCACAAGTGAAATGTCGGCATGCCGCCAGTGTGTGCGTATGTGCAATGTGTTTATTTAAGAGAGAGAGTTCCACGTTGTTAAGAGATTAAATTTTATGGCAATTGTTTGAAAATATTTTATGCGTACATGTGGTAAAAAGAGGAAACGCGTTATTAATTTCAATTATGGAATGGGGAACAAAGAGAAATGACACCAGTACAATATTGATACATATACAACTAACAACATACATTTGTACTACTGTATAAAGTCAATGAGTTTTTTTAGTAATTAAGATTTTAAAAATCTTTAAATTACGAAATGAGTGAAATTGTACCACCCTTGTTAGCACTCTAATTGGCTGGGCCAAAATATTTGCCTAATTGAAACATTTTCCAAAAGCTTCAAGCTAAAGCCATGTATTACTTCCACCCTTCTACATTAGATAATTTAAAACAATACATACGCAGAATATGTATTCATAACTGAGGTAAACTTGCAGTAATACCAGCCAATGGCATTTGACATTTGCCACACATTCACCCAAAAGAAGAAGAGTAGAAGATTGGAAACAACAAACTGCACTTAACGTGACTTTGCACTATAAACTGAAGATACGCACTAACACACAAACAAACAAATTTCTCTTTCAGAATCATGCACTGCATTTTGTTTTGAATGAACTGCTCCTAAATATAACAGATTCATAAATATCTTGGTATTCTTTGCTCTTTAAACGCAAGTATTTGTTGTTTGTGTAGGCATTTATAAAATTAATTATAAAACTACACCTCTTTATATCAAGCGGTTTTGTTTTCGTCTCTAAACTTAATCACTGCCCAACAAAATAAGTGTAAACAGTTTCTTCAGTGTTGTTGATTCAGTTTTAAGAGAGGCAACGAGAGAAAGTTGTGATAGTCTCGGAAGCAAAGAACAACAATTTGGGAAAGCACACACCGTCCGTCTGTGTGATGGCATTTGAAAAACCCACCACTTACTTGCTTCATAGGTTAACAGTTGTTGGGGTTAGTGTTGCAAGTAGCAACAGTGCCGTCAATACGGGAGAAATTTTAGGAAAATTATTGGGAACTGAAGAGTGTTAAGGTATTGCAGTTAAAAGTTACTCACAACATAGAGAAAAAATTACTATAGAGAAATCATTTCGCTTTGAGCTCCACACTATATAAAATATTCAACTAGCACGTTCAAACAGATTTTTCTTGCTTGAAGTCGGTTTGGTTCAATTCCACTTTATTTACCATTTATAAACTACAGTTGCAGTCAAAATAATAGTAGTGGCTTTATAAAAATGTTGTTCCGTTTCGTAGCCTCGCTGTATTTACATTTCTCGCCTAGTATTTTTTTTTTTCATTTCATAGCTTAATGTAAACACCAAAAAAAAACTAACCGTTATGTTTGCATTCCGTTGTTCTTGTTGTTTTTACAATGACTAAATTCAAAGAAGAACAGGTTTCTTGCAGTCAAAATAATAGTAGTGCCGACAGAAGTCAACGAACTTTGCAAGTAAACACATTCTTTTTTTTTTGCAAGCTTTGTATATTGAGTTTAAAAATAAATAATTTTTTTAGAAGAAGTATAATTCTGATCTATAAGGTGTTAAGATTTGTTTTTAAATGGGGCGTGGCGTGCATTGTACACTAGAAAAACGATTGCTGATAAGGAAGCTGATTTCGGAGGGAAAATCTTATAAAGAAGTGGAAAATATTATAGGTTGCTCACCGACAATGGTACGCAATGCAATAAAGTACACTCCCGTTAGTGAGAGTGCTTCGCGTATAGTAAGGTACTCAAAACAAAACCCCTTTGCTGCCGCTACGAAAATAAAAGACAAACTTTGTGTGGAAGCGAGCGTGGAAACTATCCGCAGACGTCTTAGAGATGCAAGTTTGATAGTGCGAAGTCCAAGAAAAGTGCCACTGTTGACGAAAAAACATGTTATAGCGACTAAAATTTGCTAAGGAGCATCTAAATTGGACCCCTGAAAAATGGAGGAATATTTTGTGGACTGACGAGTCTAAAATTGTTCTTTATGGCGGGAAAGGCTCACGAGCCTACGTAAGACGGCCTCCTAATTCAGAATATAACCCTAAATTTACGCTGAAAACGGTTAAACATGGAGGATCTAGTGTTATGATGGGCATGCTAATAAATATATATAGATAAATAAACAAGACTGTCGTTCGGATGATCGCGGCTTCGATGTTTCTGACGAGAACTTCGAGTAATCGGCAAGTCTGGTAAATGCTTCTCGAACTGTGACGGTCGGAATCATCTTAAACTTTAGGTCATGTTAAGTGAATCTGAAAATAGAATAAGTTAATCGAATATGAGAAGTTCTCCCACATGCCATTCATGGGATGCAATAAAATCTGTTGTTTTTATTATACCAATAACTAAAACTGATCTTTATTTTTTTTTTAAAGATCTGATATTCTGAAATACGATATGTCCGCGTAATTGAAAATTGGGCTTACTTTTTAGGCAGTAGTATATGTACGTTGCGCTTCTATTGAAATTATTTAAAAATATGTCTGGTCAAAATGTGTCTCAATAGTTTTAATCTCATTCTGTCCGAAATCCCAGATGCTTGAAAATATTATTTGCAGTATGCCAACACAATTCCCTGGTTTTGTTTACTAGTTAACCTCAATAAGGCAACCACTAGTATTGTAGCAAAAAAGTTTCATAGTACCTTTTTTTGTTCTACACTGTGCGGTTGTATAATTGGGATGGACTGTGTCTATTTACAGCACTTACGATGTTTTACTCATTGTACATGGTTATTCATTTAGTGGTTTCAAAACCGCCGGTCTGACAAAGCTGCCAGCTGGTAAACACCTCATTTAAAGTGTTATTTATTTAGTGAAAGGTTTGCCATTTATGAATGTGGATCGTTTAACAGCCGAAATACACGTAAAACTTACTACAAAAGTGGTGATTCAAGCGTGGGCATTTTTCGTGTATTATGGAGTGATTGTGGTCGCATATTCACAACACGACCGATTTTAGCTTTATTGAATGAGAAGTTTCTAGAAAGCGTGATTTCACGTCTTGGTGAAATCAATTGATTGCTAAGATTATGAGATTTGACGCTGTTAGACTTTTTTGTGCGGAATGTTGAAAACCAACATTCGTCAAGTTATCGCTGAGACACCGCCCGAGACGTGCGAAGAAGTGGTCAAAAACTACTTCAAAAGGATCCACTGGCAAGATCCAAGCATTTTAATGAAATAAAAGTTTCATCGAAATCAAAGCTTTATGTGTGCTTTGTTTGACTTTACTTTTGAAACCGAAAAATAGATAACCAAGTATAATATAGCTGATTTTTTTGTTACTGTACCTCATGCGCGCGCTCTCTACATCTCTCCTCTCTATTTCTGTTTGCAAATGAAAATAAGAGGAAGCACTAGATGTTTGTAATAATATTTTTCTTTGTTTACATTTAAGTAACTATGGCGACTTCCGTTTAACATTGTTGTTATTATGCTATGCGCAAAAATATTAAGTATTGTTAAAAATTTGCAATTGGTGTTGTTTTTTTATTATTGGTGTTACTCGTTTTTAGTGTATAACAAAAGCAAGCAAACCTTATGTTTCCTTTTTGTTCTACTGCATACTTGTTTAATTATTTAGAAAGATATGTGGCGCTGAGATTACTATTGTATTTGCTTCGCTGAATTAGAAAATGATTGTGCCCTTGTGTTGCTGCTTGCGCAATTTGTTGTCGCCCGTCTGTTATTCGGCAAATATTCGGTATTCGGTTAAATCATTTTCCATATTCCCTATGGTGAGCTTCTTCGTTTTTCTCTTAATTCTCTTTTAATGCGCCTGTGTGTGAGTGAAGGTTTTGTTGTCACAACAATTTTATTATTGTTGTTGGTAGTGGTTGTGCATTGGCAGGTTGACTGAGCCGGCAAGTTTGTTATTGTTCCTACCTAAATAAGAGCGACACAGTGAGAAACTTGCTTTCAAGTTATTGAATGTTAAACTTCCACAGAAAAACATTTAAAATTTGCTTTGCATAAAAAAACAAAATAAGAACAATTTTTATGTAGTTTGAGTATTAGTCAAATGTTGATGGCAATAAGTAATACGAAATGAAATGAAAGTGCAAAAAAAGAAAAGTAAAAAGTGACTACAAAATAAAGTAGTACATGGTGACATGGAGCAATCGGGACATGAGGTTTTCAAAAATTGATTCGGTTTGTCTCGATCAGCGGTAGCTTCTCAGATATTATGTAACTGACATTGAAATTAGGTCCTTTTCGGTACTACTTGAATTGTGTTTCTTTGCAACGAACTTACCACAATTAAGACTAACACTGCGTAATGGAGACATCGATATAACAAAAATGTATTTTCCTATAACAGAGTTTTAGTAATTCTATTGGGAGAACAAGTGCCTTTTTTCTGGTTAAAAGTTGGATATTTATTTTGAAAAAACCGATACAATATGTGTTATTCAAAATATTGTCCACCGCTAGCCGCTACTTTTACCCATCTTTCTGGCAGTATACGGGTACAGCCTGGATACAAAGTTTCATATTTTCCGGCTATCACAGAAATTAATCTCGGACGGAGCAATGTCTGATGAACACGGACTTGGAGGTAGAATATCCCAATTAAGGGTTTCTAAGTTGCGAGTAGTTTATAATGGTTCTAATTTACAGTTTGTGCATAACCTGAAATGTTTGGGAGTCTTATCAGATGATAAGCTGCGATCATGTTGTTTTAAGTCTTAACTATGCATTGAGGCAATTATACACAACTAATTTGTCGCTCCCGCTGTATGTGAAAAAGCAACTGGTTCATGCCCTAGTTATGCCAAGTATTATGTACTGCTTAGAGATATACTCTGCTCCTAATCAAAAATATATGAAACTCCTTCAATTATCGTTGAACAGAGCTGTTCGCCACATCTTTTCCCTAAAGAGTACATATAACACCTTTTGTGATTAAATTGCATTTTGTAATTTGTTTAATATTGGCCAAAAGGCTTTAAATTGCAAGACTATTCAATAAATGAAATAAAAAAAAAATTTTGGGATGTTCATTTCCTGCATTTGTCGATGTACGATTGTTGTTATATTTTTACAAAATATATTCTAATCAATGTCCGCGTTTCCTATACGAATCTTTTAAATTTTGTCATTCCGTTCGTAGAAGGCAATTGTTTATCCCCAAACTTTGCCATCTTACAGCACCATCTTTTAATGTTAGAGTAGCTCGTAGCTATAATGCATTGCCAAATGAGCTTAAAATTTTAAATGTATAATACGCAATATTTCGTAATAGACTTGGTTGTTGACGTAGGTGAATATTCTTTACATCTTACATCTTAATGCTTGCATTTACGAGTGATATTTGTTAATAATTGGTTTATTTATTGGTTGATATTAAATATATGATTTTATGTGATCAATTTTTATTTTATATACATTTTTACATTTACTATGGAGTAGTATTTATTTCAATTTATGCATTTTATTGTGATTTACCAACCAAAAAAGAAAAAAACATTGCAATTTGGCCTGACCTATATATACATATAAATCAATATTAAATTTTTATTTCCCTCCATATCGCCTACTATTTGGTGCACTTTAATTTGAGCGTTATAGGTATGTAGTTACTAGTTAATTTGATGTTATATTCTAAGTTGTATTTTGTTTTTCAATTCAAGTAGTATTTATTTTATGCATTTTGTAATTTGTTTAATATTGGCCAAAAGGCTTTAAATTACAAGACTGATCAATAAAAGAAATGAAATTAAAGTACTTAGGTATTGACCAGCGCCGCAATATATAGGTACATATGAGCCAGTATGATCACGCAACAAAATAATTTTGTCGTGTTTTAGATTGGCAGTTGGTGACCGTTTTCTTTGAGTGTTCAGCTCAATCTCATCTGTGTGTAATCGTTTCGTTCGTGTCGTTTGAGCAACTCATAAAGGGGGATACAGACACGTCAACGGTTTGACAAACATTGAGAGTGTGTGAGTGAAAAACGTCACATGTATACATCTGTGTCATGTTTGAAGCAATATCAAAAAGTTTTGATATTTCTTCAAACGAGGCGTCAACGTTGATGTGTCTGTATCGCATTTGACTGTTTGATCGAACATGGCTCATTTTTAAAGTGGACAGCAACATGCGAACATCGGCATTTCAGCGCGGTAAAATGGAAGATAAAAATTTCATTTTAGAATTTATTGAAGTGTACCGTTCTCTACCGGCATTGTGGAACGTGAAAAGTAAGGAGTACAGCAACAGAAATATGAGAAATGAACACAAAACAAAAAATAAGAAGTAGCCGAACTTCTCAATACATAGGTTTTAATTGTAGCTTTCCTATGTTACAATTTCGTTTTAGTACTAAATCAAGCATACATATGATCTTCTAAATATTAATATTATTGTTTTAAGGCAAAGCCATATTCAAAAAATAGATATCTGTACCAAAGAATGAATTCCTGCTACACTAATAAAAAAAAAAAAAAAACAAAAAAGAAGTAGCCGATAAGAATCTTACACTTCAACGTAACTATAAAAATGAATGTTTGAAGTTTTATGTTTGACATGTCTGTATGCAACGCAAAATGTATTTTACCAATACATATGCCGTGTTTGTTTATCGTGGTGGATCCATTTTTCATCAGCAATAAGTATTCGATGCAAAAAAACCCTCTTCTGTTTATGCCTAGCAATCAACATTTATTTCTCTTGCGCAAAGTCATCGTTCAACATTTCCACACGTCAGTTCATCTGGGACCTAATTTTCTTCCTTTAGAATAATTCTCTATAAATGATGTGAAATTGCTTGGTGAGTCATCACTAAGCCTTGTGTTTGACGTGATTCTCCTTTCAATAATGATCCCATTTCCGCGCTTTGTACGCTTTCAATTTTTAAATTTTTTGTTTCTTCCACGTAAAACGGCCTTGGCATATATTTCCACAAGTAACCGGTGTGCCTTAACTGCAGACTTTTTCAAATTTAAGAAATAAATCAAAAGTTTCTGCATACGATGCTTGTTCGGCATAAAAATTGATATTTTCGAGCGAAAACAAAATCTCAAACATTTCGCGATTATAGTATTGCGAAATATTCAACCTTACAATATGACGTACCTCTGAAAATTTGAACCGTAATTTATGTCTGCGATCATCTTTAGTAAAAGAGTGGAGACTTATTTGTACTCCCAAAGTAATATTAACACTGCGCATTGGAGAGATCGTTATAAAATGGTAATGTCTCAAATAACAAAGTTCTAATAATTCTAGCAATAAGAATGAATTAAATTATAACAAGCTTAATAATTTGTATCTCTCACACTCCTTTGGATAACATGAATGTTAATCAATCGTCATTGAGATGCTGGCGTTTTCCCAGAAAATCTTATCCACTTAATAAATACTTGTACATTTGGTATTTCAAGGTTAGGCCAGCTCCAATAATCTATTAACATATTGTTTGTTAGAATAAATGAAACTGACTAAAGTGTATTAACATCCACCCCCTAATCTTAGCATTAGGTCAAGATGGAATTCATGTAGCTACATACGTCGATTAAAAGCTGCGTTAAGGATTAAATAAACATTTCCCACGAAAACAAGAACATCGTTCTCCGTGCTAAACAATTCACATATAAATAATAATTCCACCTGTTAACTTTTTATTTAAACTATTCAAAACTGTTTTAACTTTTGCCAGTGGTTGTTGTAATATCAAGCGAATTTTCGTTATTATCTAGGCTTTTTGTTTCTTTAGGTGTACCACAGTCACTCGCTATGCGACAACAAATCATAGTTTACGCAATAGCATTTCTCGAATTTGTTGGCGTTGCTACTTTGTTACAATTTATCATCTTTTCTTTATTGTAGAATTCGTTGCCGTTGTTGTTTGTTTGCATTATTGGTCAGCACAAGACTGTTTTCTGTTGTTCTTTTTTATGTTTATACGAAATAATTGTACGTTCACATACACACACCCATATATATATATATATATATATATATATATATATATTGTATATACATATATATATGTATCTATACATATGTACTTAAGCAGAGACGTCTCCTATAGTAGACGGCGAGAAAAGAAGAATCAGCAGCAGCTCTTTCCGCCGTGCTTATCTTATCAATAACTTTATCTATCACTATTGTTGATGTTTGGTGTGGCTCCGTGTGTGAGCAATACGTTGACTGTGCGTGCATGTGATTGGGGGAGGGGGTGGGGGACAAACACCATCTCAACTCTCTGGTGATTTTATTTACGCTCATTGTTGCCAGAAGGGAAATTTTACACTAGCTCTTATTTTTTGGTCAAGGCACATTTTTATGGAGAGATTTGACGAGGAGCTTCTAGCATTTTTGGGGAAAAAGTGATTGTCAATGATTCTAATAGGGCAGAAAATTTCGGCCGATGAAGGGAAGACAGCGAAATCCGCATTGCATTTTGGACTGTTCCTATAGTCCTCAGTTTAGTTTATCCCCCATTGTGCAAATCCTTCTTTATAGTGGATTTGATTTGTTAGCAAAATGCAAAGTTGAGCGTACGTTATATTACAGTACATGTGTTTATGTAATAGTCGGCTAAAACCGGTCACAAAGTAACTTACGCCATCGGTTTTGTTGGAATACATTGGGGTATAAGTGGGAAAATATGGAAATTTCCGTGAAAAATATGGCTTGTGGAAGCGATAAATCCCACCTTGTTTACACATATTAAAGAGATGTATGAAAATAAGGGCCGGTAGGATTGCTTTCAATAATGTTTATCCTTGACTCAATAAAACTACATTTGCTAAATCTAATTAAATTTCAATGACAATTGCGGCTAGGTTAATTAATAAAAGGATAGAATTGTGAATTCTAATTTGAACTGTCTGATCGTTTTTCGCTTGAGAATAACTGGAACCCTTTGTAGAATTTCCCAAACGGCTAACAATTTTCCACATTCCGTCAAGTATTTCCTGATACAGTCATCGGACATCCGACTGGTTGTAACTAAAATGAAAAAGCGACTAGTTTGATTAACCAGAAGATGCAATAGACAGAATAAGAATGTATTCGACGAATAAACAGTGACAGTGACATGGTTTAATATTTTAAAAACTAGTTTTTAATTCAAAATTCCGAAAATTATTTATAACGTTTTCGAAATTCCCAATTAACAATTGTAACAACTAAAACAGCCATGTGGACCCACACAGCATTTTGGACCCACGGAACTGGACCTATTTCTTAACGACGATTTGGAACGCCTGTTTGTGAAGCTTTTGCCAGACGTGTCGATTATTGGACTGCTCAAAGTGTTCGTCAGAAACATCGGTGTGGTCGCCGATCAAAGAAAGATTTATTGGCTGTATCGGTGCTCGAAACCATGATCACATACACAATAGTCTCGTGTTCTCCCACGTCCGATCAAGAAATTAGGAAACCACAATAAATAAAAAAGTTTTACAAATATTTCATACAATTCTGAAAATTTTGGTTTTTAATTGATGCTTCCTTTTTTCGAAAGTGGCAAATCATCGAATCAAACTGCTTCATATATTACAAGCCAATAACTAAGAATTCGATTTTGATTTTGAAGGATTCAGAAAAGATTTTAAAAATGTGCAGTATCACAAAAAATAGATAAATATATATGTATATATTCCGTTGCAATTCCCATTTTGCAATACTGACCTTAAATGAAATATGCAAGCGGGAAATTTGATGCTTCCGCCTGGCATTTCTTGCAGAGTTAGGTCTAGCGCAATTCAGACGCTTATCTTTCCATAGAACATTTTTTTGCAGGCTTGTTAGAAGAAGGTCTTCATTTTCGGGTTTTTAACGTTTAAAATTCTTAAACTGCGCGCATATAAACGCACTTCGCCGCCATAGAAACAACAATTTTTGTGGTAAATAAAAGATTTTTGTAGCATGTACTTTCTTGTAATACTATTCCCTAACGAAATTTTCATTAAGAGATGCGTACCATATAAAAGTGGCCGAAAGTATAATGAACACGCATTCTAATTGGGAAGCAAAAAATTTCATTTGAACCGCGTACCAAGTTTGAACCTAGGTATTATGTTCTTTTCACGAGGAAGAAAATTCCAGAGACGTTGTTTGGCTGCGAAAGAATTTCATGGCATTTTCAGTTTTTCTTGTATTGGTTTCCAAACCCGAAATTATAACAACTTATGTTTTCACGTCATAATATGTGCGATAATATACTTGTAATATTGTGTTCTTTAATTACTATTTCGATTCATAAGTTTTCAAATGTATTGTCGAATATATTATGACTCAAAAGCATAAGCAGTTCCGATTTCAGTTTGGAAACTAACAAAAAAAAATTTACGTTGCCACTTAACAAATTTTACCATGAAAAAACATAGTACTTTCTGGTGGAGAAATGTTGCTTCAAAATTTTTGACCATTTTTCTTATATATGTAGAATTTCACAGCGAGAACGCAGCATACTACCTGCCTTTAATG
Source organism: Philornis downsi (assembly GCA_019455685.1). Classification (NCBI taxonomy): domain Eukaryota; kingdom Metazoa; phylum Arthropoda; class Insecta; order Diptera; family Muscidae; genus Philornis; species Philornis downsi. The sequence continues at coordinate 236,122 of JAHXMU010000129.1, forward strand.
ACAAAATTGTCTAAACGGAATTCCGTTTGATTAAACGGGCAACTCTGCCAATATTATGCTACATTCGACGCAGATATTTCTTCAAGTGCACCACTCAATAATGTTTTCATTTTCGTAGTGTAGTTGGTTGCTCACATTATTGTTGTTGTCGTCTCAAAATGCGTAAATAAACGATTCCTTTGCGCTGGTGAAGATTTTTCTTTTGTCCCCGACGCTCGTGACTGAGTATTTGCCTATGTAATCTAGTGAGAGTGTATCGGTATGCAGAGTATATGCGGTGTAGTTTATTTCAATTTTTCATCAAAGCCAAAAAAAAAAACGAAACTATTGACTGCATAAGATTTTTTAACATTCCGTCTCTGTGGTATGTATAGGTGTATGCGTGTGTGTGTGATAGTGTTTATTTTTTGCCTTAACGTTGAAGAAAATAACAAAAACAAAAAAAAAACTTATCATTCACTTTTTGTTCTGTTCTACACTTCAGTTGTTATTCAGAAATCGCGTCGCTAAAACAAGAAATAACGGCGCTCTAATTGTTTTCACTTGCTTCTGACGGACGGGTCTGGTTCATCAGTTCCGTTGACAGTTTGACTGTTTCAGTTTCGGTAACGGTTGTCGTTTCGCATGTGCCGTTGGAAAAATTTCCTACCCTCCGCGCGGTAGTCGTGGCCCTTGCGTCTGTGTGCGTGTTAGAATGTGTGTGCTGGACGCTAAACAATATATAAAGTTGAAAAATTATAAAACAAACTTAAAAAATGAAGAAAATATTTAAAAATAAAACTGTATTTAGTTTTGTGTACAATTTTCTATATATCAGCCTATTTATAAGATACAAATGTATGAACACAAAACTGCATAAACGTACACATACGATTTCGAAATTGTTTTAAATTTTTTGTTCGTGCGCGTTATATAAACAATAAAAGTGAATTTGTGTTACAACAACTGATATAAATCTTTTGTATAATCATTGATTGCAATTTTTTAATATAGTAAATAATTTTTCGATTAGTAAGTACGTAAAGTACACACGTATTAAGAAAAAAACTAAGTTTGAACTGTTATTTAAAAAAGTAACATCGTCAAGAAGATGAAGAGAATTTGAAAGAAACAGCTAATTAAGAATTTTAAATGCAAACAAAAGTTACTATTTCTGGTCGTTAACTTTTGGAAAGACAAAACCGTTAAACTACAAGCATATATGTATATGTACGTATGTGAAGATCATACGAATACATACGGGTGTGTTTGTGTATGTGTGCGTGTGTTTGTGTATGTGTGCGAGTGAGTGGAATTTACACGAGCATTAAAATCGGATTGACAAACTTATTTTAGTTTCGCCGTTTTATTATAAATTGCCTATAAAACTACTAAAGCAAACATATATGTAAATAATAGCGATACAGTTGGAATAACTGTTTTATGTTTAATGCAGGCTTTTAATGGAACTCACAAATATAATATAATATAATATTAATATTGCAACTGTGGAAGTGTAAGAAAATCTACACAATCTACACTTGCCAGAATAAATATTCTTACACTTCATTGCCCACATTTTAAATAATTGTTATGCAAATAAATAACAAATTTCCGATACGTCGGAAGCCTACTTTTTTGTTTCCCAAGCTTTGAGCTTTTATTTTACCTTGTTCCAACAGGAAAATGCAATGTGGCAACGCTATGCACCAGAAGAAGAATTCTTACACATACATTTTGGGGAACTCCACGTGCATTTTGCAACGTAAGAGTGTGTAATACGACGTTAAATAACGGAACAATAAAACAGTGATTTGAATTAAACTCGTCTTCTTTTCTAAAACTGCATCATCCTAAAACCGTATAAAGGCTGGTGCTATGCTTTACCGCCTTTCGCGCTGGAACTCCATATAAAAATAACCGTGGAATTTGAAGCCACATTTGTTCACCAGGGGTTACTACAGCTTTTTGACGAGGAAAATTTTCTTATTTTTGCTTAAAGAAGAATACAGAAAACCTTGCTCCGACGGTGAAACACGTCTGTGATATGGGGGTGCATACCTGCTGAAGGCGTTAGAAAATTGGCATACTCGTACGTAGAATCTACAATGCTATGTATGTTTATTTAAACATTTTAGAGTAAAATTTATATCAAATTGCATAACTGAACCTGAAAGAAGGCTTTTAGTCCTAACAGGATAACGATCTTAAGCTGTGATTTTTATATAACACTAAACGTCAATTGAATTCCCTTCCTCAACACTAGTTATTAAATACGGCTTTTACTTAATCATTGCCAGTGCATACAATTGGATTTATTACGACTTTTATAGCAGTGAAACTAATAGTCTTCGCAAGAAATCTCAATATAATCGATAAGTTTTGCATGCGGGCCTTGAATTGTTTATACGAGTATGTAGGCCTACTTCACCGATATTATGAAAAGTAAGGAGAGATATGTTATCAGGAGAAATTAAGAATGGATGTGTGACCTGATTAGTGGTAGGTTAATGCGTACATTTGTAGAGATTCGATATCGTCAAGTGGTCGTAGTAATTTCGTTTTCTGAGATTGAATTATGCAGCGTTACCAGTTTTAGCATATCGCACCCTAAATACAAAAGGGTCCCCAGTAGAGGCAAAAAACCGTTTATGTAAAAATGGTTGCAATATTTAAAGAGAATATTGTTCCATTATGAAAAAATGCAATATTGAAGAAGGTTCTGCTATATTTTTTTTCAATTTTATATTATGTTTGCGAAAATAAAACAAAATTTTGATTTATGACTCTTTAACAACTAAAAATAATTCTCTTTAGTTGATCGTGCAGAAGCAACACACTTGACATAAAAATAGACATAACGGCATTTTTCCAGTTAAAGAAGATAGTGATGAGACGGAAATTTTTATAGTAGTTAGAGATGTGTAATGTAAATCAGTTTATGTATTTAGGGTGCGATATATTATATTTTATTTTTACCACATTTCGTTTAGTCCCTGCGCTTTTTTTTGAAGTATGGTGCTAAATGCTTTTTAACATAATTTTTTTTTTCAAATTTCTACCATAATTTTTAGGAAGTTGCGTATTTTTTATTTTGCAACAAAAAATAAAAATTCAACTATGGATTTTTTTTGATTTCTGAATTTTGGTCAAGTTTTCGGTTCAGTACTGGCAGTTTTCGAGACGAAAATATTCCGGAATATATATGGGCCCATCATCGTTAACGGAGGGTATTGGTGTCGCATGAATAATGAGCTGATGAGCTATATGCCGACATCGGTGTTCAAACGCATTAATATACAGCGATTGCGTTGGCTGGGTCATGTTGTGCGGAGGGATCCAAATGCTTCGGCATGGAAGGTTTTCGACAACTCGATGGACGGCGCAGAAGAGAGCGACCAAAACTCCGTTGGAAGGACTAGGCTTTTGAAATACTATCGAAGCTTGGTGTGACGAATTGGAGGGGAAGCGCTTGGAATTATTTTCTACAAGTGGCGTATAATAGAAGAGGATGTCCATTCTAGTTGCCATCTGATAATAATAATAATAATAATAATGATAATAATGATAATAATAATAATAATCAATAAGTAATTTGACTTCAAAATAATATTTTCGAACAAATGAACTCTACTTTTTGGTACATTTTATAAAGTAAGTTGAAAGTTAATATGAATTTGTTCTTAAAAATATTTTTTTTTTCTCTTGGGAATGTTCGTAAAAATTGAATTAGCATTTCATTAATTTTTCCCAATATTTTTTGCGTAGTAAAATATATTCTAAATATACATATGTAGTAGAAAGTTCTAGATGATTTTACAATGATAGAATTAAGTTGTTAGGTAAATAGAAAAGTTTATAATTTTGATTAAATTCTTAAATATTCCACAAAGTTTAGGAACTTCTTGTTGAAATCCAGGAACTAATATATTAAAATTAAGCAAAGCCAGTTCGAATTTTTAAATTTATGACCACAGACACCATGGAAGGAAATATTTTAGAAATACGTAGAAATTTATTATCTCTTGCAAAATCGATTTTTTTAAATTTTGAAGCTGCCGATGCTATATCAAAATATACGCTCTCCTAATGTGCGTCTTTCAAAATTTCTCTTAAAATGTAGTTATTGGTCAAGACTAAGCTTAATTTAAAAGTTTAGTTTCATTTTTATGTGGAAAAGTGGGGAGGTCAAGAAGTGTTGGCAATGTCCCAGTAAATACCAACTTAAAATAACTTGTAGAGTTTTTCAAAAAATTGGAAAATTGCATTTAAAAATTAAAAAATTATAATATAATATTTAAAAACTGTAATATCAGTATGTTGAATTTTACAGGTTTCCAAATGTATCCGATACTATTCAGAAAAATATTAGGAAATTGATAATAAATTGATCAATAAATTTCTCCATTTTTTTACAATAATATTTTAAAGTGTGGTTATTTCTAGCTAATGGATAACATAACCAGAACAAGCAATATAGTCCATAAACATTTCTCTGATCATAGGAATATAAAATAAGTAAATTTCAAAACAATCGTGCCAGAGATTTTAAAGATAAACAAGGTACTCTTTTTTACTTTAACAGGTATTTTAAAGATGGAATGTTATGATTCTTTCCCTAACAGGACCTTAGATATGTTTTTTTTTTAATTTTATTTAACTTGTAGCAATTTTTTCACAAAATATCTTTTTGCTGTAGGAAATGACAATGTGTAATTAATGTTTAAAATTATTTTTTTTGAATTTTGCACATTTGTCTTATGAGAATTTAGAATAGTTTTTTTGTATTTTGCACAATTTCTTTGGATATTTAGCTACATTTTTTTTGCTGGCAATACTGGAATGATACATCCGCTCTCAGCCGTACATCTGCACTGAAATATTCTGTATATGATGCATTGAGTTGGCAAGATTTCGATTTTTTTCACACAGACTATGCTTTTGTTATTTTTGTAATGCTTTAGCTCAGCTGACTAACTTGGATGTTATGCCGCCACACAGCTGACATTTCAAGCTTTAAATTGTTATATATCACGATATGTTGTTCAATAAAGTGCTGTTGTTTATACTGGACTGACAACACGTTAATGTCGGCTTCTCGTCTATAACGGCTTCTCCCAACGGAACAACATGGACTCGAACGACAAATCTGAAAATACTACAGATTAACTCCATTGGAATAAACAACCAACACAACAAGAAGAAAATAACACAGGCGAAAGATAATATATTAAAGGATTTTTATATTAAAATCTTTTATGATATGTTTAATGGCCAGTTTACTTTTAAATCGTATTGTGGATATGGAGGTACAAAAATGACATGTTCGTCATATTTTGCTCTTATTTAAGAAAAGGAAAAAAGCCGTGGAAGCATGCCGTGGATAATTGTGACATGAATGGTTTGCATGTCTTACCAAAACGCACGTATTAAATTTAGTTCACGAAATTTCATTCTGAAAATTTTGCGCTCAATGAATATTACCGGAGCAATCGGCTGAATGAGGTTAATGATTATGAGATCAAAACCGTTATAGAGTCGGACCGACACTTTTCTGAAAGTTTCACACACGACCATTGAAAACCATGCCGGAAAATAATGCCGGACATTCTCACTACTGAAATTTGTAAGCAAGATAATCTTTTTTTAGAGCGATTCAAGTTTTTCTCTTTTTTAAATATTTTAATATAATCTAAAAAGCACGTGGTAGTCTACTCCTTGTTAGTATTTTCTTGTCACGATACGCAACAATAAGATAATGTAAACTAAAACGCTGCCAGGTCAAAGTCACAGTCAAAAAAAAAAAAAAAAAAAAAAAAGAAGAAAAACAACAACCACAGCATGGGGGGAAGAGGTCTGCACAAGACAGTATAAACATATATAGCGGTTTCTTTTAGACAACGTGAAGTATTTCATAGGAAAATGTTGCAAAATTTAATAACTAAAGGTGAACGTTTTCAATCAATATATATAGTTAGCGAGAGACTTGCGGGTTACCGAGAGAATGAATGTCGTAAAAGTTGTTCAACACTATTTTTACTTTCAAATACACTTGTTATGTATACATCGGGATATACGTACATTTGTATATTTATTTATTTTTTTATTCTTTCTTTATTTTATTGGGTATATTTCTTTTATTACTTTTCTTTCGTTTTATGTCAAATCGATAATTAATATCATTCTCCTTTTCTATTTCTGTTTTTGTATTTTAGAATGTCGCCAGACAATCCCACACAAATATTGACGACTCATGACTTGAGCCAATTGCGTACCTTACAACAAACTGTGACAACGGGCACTGTAGTTGCAGCGGCTGCCACAGCCGCGGCAGCTACCAATGGCCTAAGAGCAGTCACTGGATCAAATCTTAGTCAGCAGCAACAACAAACTGCAAATAACTTTAGCATCTCATCTGCTTCTGGGACTCCAACATCAGCTTCTGCCGCCACCACAAACCATCTGAGTAACCTTTTAGCAGCGGCCTCTAAGGCCAACATATTGAATTCGTCATCTACAGTGACTGCATCAGCTGCAGCCGCATTTAATGCCTCTGCAATGCCGACGACATCAAAATATGTTCTTTTGCAGCAAAATCGGAACGGCCAATTTACGGCTTACGATGGGACCACGACAGCCATTACCGCCGCCCACAGCGACGGTAGCAGCAATACCGGCAATGGTACCACAACCACAGGCAATATTGTTCTCTTGACGGCGGAACCGTTAGAAGCTTCCTCGTCTGCGGATCATCATAACCAGTCCCATCTTCATCAACATCATCGGCAGCTGCAACATCAACATCATG